>NMRB01002836.1:53183-83699 GCA_002633025.1 Notospermus geniculatus
GTCACGGCAGTTCAGTTACCATGTTCTTTTCAGGGTGGCAGAATGCCAACATTGTCACGGCAGTTCTGTTACCATGTTCTTTTCAGGGTGGCAGAACACTGACATTGACGATGCGGTCTTCTTTCATGTTCTTTACGGAGTAGCAGAACGCTGACATTGTTGGGGCAGTTCTGCTGTCATGTTCTTTTCAGGATGGCAGAACGTCATCACTGTTGGGGCAGTTGTCAAGTACTGCATTGTTAACATCGTCAAATGTCTGTTTTCCAAAGCATTTGGGTGTCATTGCTGGTAAAGTTGCACGGCAGTACACTGCCCTGGCCTTCAAAGTCACCCTCTGGGATAGCCGCCGCCGATAGATTTTCGTCCATACTCTGATTGGCAGAGCTGCCCGGGTGCATAGCAATTATTACTCAGCTATTAAGGAAGATAAATGATAGATAAGGAGTTAATTTAATAACAAGGGCTGGTCTAGCTGATTGGGGCCTGGTTTATGACAGAGAGATGGAAGGAGATAGCCGGGTGGCCCTTTCTAGGGAATGTGCCTGCAGACACCAGACGGGAGCCCTGATAGCCGAGTGGTTATCACGTCTGCTAAGCAAGTGGCAGGTCCTGGATTCGAATCCAGCCCAGGCCAAAAGGGATATCATCCCTGGCTCTTCACCTCCATCACATGGGACAGTAAGCCGTGGTGCCTTGTACCTTGTGCCTTTGCAAGGGCAAGTCAAAGACCCCATCCAAGTGAGGAACATGAGTAGATTGAGATGGCCTCTTTCATACTTACCAGGGCCAATAATGCTTTGGCTTCGGCCCTGATGGAGAAATACAAATACAATGCTTCGCGGCACCTACACCAGACGAATGGTATAGTCTGACATTGGAAACATGAATGCCTGTTGGGTCTTTTTCAGAATTTCCATGTTATAGACTTTGATTTCTGACTTGTTCAACTTCTGAAAACTCGCCAGACAAATATCAGTCAAGTGGTGCCATCTTGTAGTAAGACATCAAACTATAAAAAAACATGGATTATAAAAAAAGTATCTTAAAAAGTATTATACTTTTTAAGGTATCATAAACTTGTCTATTTCTTGTCAAAGCAATGCTTAGCCCTGAAAACTTTTGAGTGTGATCTTTTACTGGTGGTAATGCCCTCAAAATCCCAGCTTTGACAGTAGCAGGAGTTTTGATCCTCACCGAAAGTGGTTGAAAATATCATCTATCCCAGTCTGACGCGATATTATATTCGTGTCTCGAAAGCAGAATTAACAGATCAAGACATAATACTTATCTTTCCCAAGGGTGAGGTTATAGGTTAGGTTTAAAGGTAACAGAACAAAGCTCGATGTGTCGATTTTATTGAAATTTTTTTATTTTGCTCGGCGGTGAACATGATCACTTGTAGTATCTCCCTCACCTCACATGGTGTGCATTTTGGTTCCCGAAGCTACCGCTAGAGAGTGCTGTCAGTTGGTAGGCTCGGTAACGGGCGGCCATTTTGCCCCCAGAAAACTGGGGGGGGGTGACGTCATAAGGAATAACCATTGCGAGTATCATTGGATGACATGATCATCCTCAGCAAGGGGTTCCCCGGGCTCATTCTAAAAATAATTTACAAAATGGCCGCCCGTTACCGAAGCTACTGACTGACATCACTCTCTAGCAGTAGCTTCGGGAACCAAAATGACTTGGTGTACTGCCTTGTTTGAGCATAAGATTTCCATCTTCATATGCTCATGATGCCATCCTTGTCTCAATGCCCAAATTCCATGGATAATAAATGTTGTGGAGAAAATCGTTAGATATTTCAAAGGTTAGGTCGAAAAGTTTGTCGCATGCGAAGAACTAATACCGAATAAAAGAATACGATGATTTCATATCACAATTCCGTGAAATTTATCCACACAACTTTTTAAGAATCCATATCGGGCATATCTCCTTTGAGCCCAGAATTTACGTAAAATCTCACCCTGGCATCGACCGGCTCCATTTTTGCTCCGCTCATGACACTAAGCCCCATATTTGACGGTTAGTGTCAAAAGTATTTAATCTTCCCACTTTCTGGTTTTAAGGGATTGTCTAGGATCATTGTGGGGGATGTAGATTGTCGCTGTTTGACGAAGACAACTTCTAAAAATTAATGCGTCTTTTGAGGACAGAACTTCAATGTCACGTTCATGCGGGCGTAAATACATATTTATCTCACTTTTATATTTTGTGCTATTTTTGGATAAACGAGCTACAATTTTGTTGCAAAAATCTGTTTTATTTTATACATGTATGCTTTTTTTATGGTTAACACTATTATCCCACGTTATGAAATATAATATGCCTCCCACAAACTGTCTGATTTCGTTAGTTAGTCAACAATGCGACCATGAAAGAATGACTTTGTGTGCCTTTTCCATTAAAACCCCTCACCCAGGCCTACTCACTCTGTGTCAGCTGAATACCAGTGTAACAGGGATCAACGTCCCAGGGATGTAAGTCCACAAGGCTTTGGTAAAGGTGTTGGTCAAGGCAGTACAATAGTTCCCGGACTTTGCCTCAAGGGGGAGTCTGAATCCTGTCACACTGCCAATCAGCCTCATTAGTGGTATTTAAAGCCCCACTGTATTGAATTTGAAAAACGCAAATCATCACTACGATTCTTGACGTCAGTGCACGACGTCACGACGTCAGCCGTAGTGTAAAATGTACTGCGCTCCATCTGAATACATTAGAGCTCTCCCTGTCGTTTTTTCTAATGTGTGCTGAAAACTAGGCCTTGATTCTCTGAAGTACGTATCAGACAAGCATTTTGGGGACCTTCACGAGGCTATGAGACCTCTTTGTGCTCTCTCCTAACATTTTGAAAATATCGTAAAATTCAATACTGTGGGGCTTTAAATGGTCCTTTTGGGCAGATTGGTCTTTGGGGTGACGGTGGATTTGACTGGATCGGTGAGGAAATGGTAACCATAGCAACTTATGCCTGAGGTATTTTTGGTAGAATATTTATCTGATATCCCCATTGAAATTTTGAAATTACCCCAAAATTTATATTGAAGTTCAATGAAAAAGTGACGACTCACGAATGTTGCATCCTGATGTTGTCAGTGTTTTCAGGGCAGGATCACCTTCATCACCACATGGCGGCCACACCACCACATCACATCCTCTTAGCAAGCGGCATGTCCCAGGATTGAATCCAGCCTGGGGCATGTGGGATTAATCATCCCTGGCACTTCATGTCCATTGTGTGGGACAGTAAACCAGCCATGGTGCCTTCCCCTTGTTTCTTTGCAAGGGCAAATAGAAGACCCCACCCAAGTGAGAGTTTGGCGTGGTGCCTTGTACCTTGTTCCTTTGCAAGGGCAAGTAAAAACTCCATCCAAATGAGGAACATGAGTAGCTTGAGGTGGCCTCTTCCATACTTACCTAGGGCCGAAAATGCCTTGGCTTCAGCCCTGATGGAAGTGTAGGAATACAAATATCACATGGTGCAGTGATTTAGGGCAACAAAGACAAAGAGCCCCTGATAACCTAATTCTTTCACGCAGGTAACATCTCACTCTTAACCAGAGTCAGACAACCATTGAGATGGCCCCCCACTTGTCGCAGGCCATGCTTGTGTATTCCACACATGTGTTTCATTCAATACCTGAACTTTGGTCAGTGCAGTTTCTTGGCCTCCAGGTCTGAAGTGAGCAACAGTTTTGGGAAAAAGTCACCCTTTCATATTCAGCCGTCGTTGGATTTGCATTCGGTAAGGATACAACTCAGTTTCCAAACTTTGTAAAAAAAGTTACTTTGCAGAAGTGCCATACAATTTTGACGTCAGCTTCCAGCTTCTTCTTTTACTATTAAATTCTGACGAGAATTGGTGGCCTGCGGGCATTGGATTTGGCCATGGATTTGAAGGACATTTTCTAAAGGTAGTGGATTATGTAAAGTTAAAAGTAACGGATGTTAAAGTCAAAAGTAATGGATTTTAGGTACAGGTAGATTTGACTTTGAGACGTCTTTGTTTCAACAGGTCTTGAAGTAGGTGGCATTTTCTAAGACTGATGATTCACCTATGTTGAAAGAAAGTTGCGTCTTCTCTTTCATAGCATGTCGATTTCAGATCAAAGCTTATCTAATGGATTATCACTAAGGTAAAGAAGTGTAACAGTTACATTGATGGCTGTGAGCAGTAAGTAGGTGTATTGGTGAATCAGCCGTAGGGTTATTAAAATGTATTGGAATTCTGGATTTTGTTGTACTTGTTCAAGGTCTTCGAGTAACTTCTGACGAACCATCATTGGATTTGCTCCGAGTGTAGTGAAGAATTTGCCTTGGCAATTTCGCTGTTGGAACTTTTGTGGAACTTCTGAGGTTTGAGGCATTGGAGTTTGGAAAATTTACTTCAGGTGTGTGTGGACACAAGTAAGTAATGGCATTTTCAATTTCTTTTGTTGACATGGTATCGTCATCTGGACGAAGTGGCTCTTGTGTGTTGATGCATTTCATTCAAACTATTTGTTTCCAAGGGATTTGAGCCCTTATCCACAAAGCTTTATTGTTCACTATCAGCCTGACAAAGGATTTGCATACCCTTTCGTTGTGGGGGGCTTTGTGAAAAGTATCCCCGAGACCTTATTCAAGAAGCCCCCGTAACTCTACAGAGTGCGAAATTTATCTGTCCGTTTGCAGGCACCCTATACACCGATTTCACATCTCACACGATCGCACCGCCCCTAGTAGAATTTCGCTTGGCCATTTCCATTTTCAACCTCACTATCAGGAGTAAGGAAAGTATATTTTCTAGATCGAGGTTGAAAAACACGTGTTGTTCCCCATACGATCCATCCCCTGGTGGCAGCATTGGGAACCAATGCGCACAATTCAACCTCGATCCAGGAAATTTTTTCCTGTACTCCTGGTAGTGAGGTTGAAAACGGAAGTGGCCGTCAGAAATTCTAGGGTGCTGCAATTGTGTGAGATATGAAATCGGTGTATTGTGCAATAATATTGTATGTGGATGGACTGCTTTAGTAGAATTGCCGATTTCTGCAATTTCTGATACTGCTGTTTCGAGTCTCACCTACACTGTCCAATTTGACAACGTTTGCAAGGAAGAGTTCTCACGTTTTCCCTTGATTCTGATTCTGTCAACAAATACCTGCATTTCCTCAATTCTTGAATTACAAATGAATTCTGAAATGAAACACCTGCGTTTACCGATATATGACCAACAGCTTTACCATGTTCACCATGCTCGGTGTTCACACACATTGGCCAGGACCTGGAGCACCCAAAAGGGTTACAGGCACTTACTCCTGGAGCTGTGAGTCTATCACATCTGCTATACTAGTGCTAAGGAAGCGGCAGGTCCCAGGTTCAAGTCCAGCTTGGCCATGTAATATTACATGGCCCGCGCGGATCCAGGATTTTTGGCAGAGGGGGGTCAGGGCCACCAAGGGCTGTCGTTGCAGGCGGGCGCCGAAGATTCCCGCGCCCCCCCAGAAGATTTTGAAAATGCGATTTCCTGGCATCTCAGTATCAAGACAGAAGCTTTATTCTTGCGTTATTGAAAAAAATATTGGTGGTGGCGAGTGTGTGGGGGGGGGCACGACCCACAAAACCCCCCTCTGGATCCGCGCCTGAGGGCGGCTTTCCATTGGAGCGTTTCCGTGCGTGGAACGAACCTTAATCGGACAAAATCCGTGTGCCAGTGAACCCCGGTTTAGTTAGAGACAAATTCGGCAAAAAGGAAAGCCATAAAAGCAATGATGTATTAATCCTGTGTTAAAAACAGAGAGACATTTGAACAATGTCGTGACTGTGAATGTGGCCAAACACAGTCAGGAGAAATGGCAAATATTTATGCCCCTAGGACACTTTGATATCTCCAGCGAGTGTGATTTGTTGACATTAGTTTATCTGATGCTGCCAAGTACCTCAGTCAAGTATGAACCACACACAAAGTCATGGGAATGTGGTATGGGTGAAAAAGCCCATTTCATGAAATGCGCAATAGTTAACTTGCTTTTTGGGGGATTTGTGGAAATGTTTTTGTTCTTAACATTTATTCAAGGAGTAATTTATTTGCCTTCTGTGGTTATAGAGGTTTTGCATCACAAAATATACAACTAGGCTTATCTAATATCAAAAATCAATAAGCTCGCTTATCTATTTTTGCTAATATATATTTCTGTTGTGACTCACTCTTTGATAATGAAATATTTCCCTTCTCATTCACTTTCTGTAATATTGTGTAAAATTATTCATTTGTCTCGGTTGTGTGTTCGCTATTACTAGGAGCTTGGCTGACCCTAACCCCTGAACCATCCCTCAATGTTTTCATTAATACTTGCCTGACCATGAATGCATGAAAAACCCAGATTGGTAATATACTGGATTCACTCGCGAATAAGGTGTCTTCTGATGGAGTAGAATGTATATAACTCAACATGCACCAAAATAGCTGTAAGGTCACAGATGTATGGCATTGCCAGGGTCCGACAGCTTGTCCTGTTGGTGATGGTCGGCATCTGACACACAGCAGGCTGTTGATATCTTCGAATTGAATCCTGACACTGACGCTTTAGGGTTCGAGGACAATTCATCCTGGACAATTTGTCCCCAGACAATTTGTCCTATAGAGGAACTTCACGTGACGTCATCATTGACGTCATAATTCGCACGTCAGCCATGTTGGACGTCATTTGAAGCTACGAATGCGTTGGACGTGACGTCCAACATGGCGGCATCTCGTTGCGGCAGTGACGTCATAATCGTCGCTGCACTTCCTCTATAGGGGGACCTTCTCTATAGGGGGACCTTATGGAAAACGATGGTCCCACAGAATGTTTCATGGTTTCAGATACAACCATCTTGGAATGTCTTGTATGAATAGGACTGTGATGAAAATTTACTGAAATCAACACAGTAGATATGTCAAGTGTAATATATCAGTAGCATGTGTGACTGCTCAAGTGCACTGACCTCATTGACCTCATGCTGTTCTGCTGGTGAAATGAATCTGGCATTCCTGGGTTTTCATCAAGCAAAACATTGCTTCACCCTTTCAGTTTCAATTTCTGCCACCGCAGACAAAAATCTCCACTTGTCGCAACGTGTGCTGCAAGGTTTAATACATTCAGTAAGTAGGCCTGCCACTGGTTAGCAAATCACCCCCAACCAAGGCAGGCTCGGAGCCAGTGTGGGGGGGGGGCGCATGCCCCCTTTCAGCCAACAAATCTGTAAAATCGAGGGCCAGGGCGGAATTCTGAAATTCGGAGAAAATGATTGAAGTTCACCGGAGATTTCAATGTTTCTAGACGTAGCACAGTGCGCCCCTCTTTCCTGCAATTGTGGATCCGCACCTGCAAGGTATGTAGAGTCCTTTCCCATGGCCCACCTGGCCAAGATTAGACCTAAATCAATTTCAGTGTTGGAGATGTTGAAAGTGAAAAATCTCTCCATTGCCAAAGTAATGCCAGCGGGACTCATGAATAGCCTATCTTTCTTTTCTTTGATTTGGGATTATCCCCTTACCTGATAATGATAATCTCCTGTTGAAACATTTGCTTGATCCTGTATCAAGTAGGTAATCAAGTGATACAGTTGACAGATCAGAGATAAGCCAGGAATCCTGTTGCTTTCCTGATAAGGGGCCGTGTCGCAAGTGATTCAGAGTGATTGTCAATACACCGTTTCACATCTCACACAATCGCAGTGCCCCTGGTAGAATTTCTCTTGGCCACTTCCGTTTTCAACCTCACTACCAGGAGTAAGGCAAATATTTGCTCGATCGAGGTTGAAAAACACGTTTTGGTTCCTGATACCGCCGCCAGGGACTCATCCCCTGGTGGCGGCATTGGGAACCAATGCGTGCAATTCAACCTTGATCCAGGAAATTTTTGCCCTTACTCCTGGTAGTGAGGTTGAAAACGGAAGTGGCCAAGAGAAATTCTAGCAGGGGCGCTGTGATCGTGTGAGATGTGAATTCGGTGTCTAGTCATGTTGCTTTCCTGATAAGGGGCCGTCTCACAAGTGATTCAGTGTGATTGGCATTAATTTTGTTGCTTTTCTGATGAGGAGGGGGCATCTCGCAAGTCACCGTTGTGTACAATATGATTGACATCAGCCCTGTTGCTTTTCTCAAGGGGTTGTCTCACAAGTGATCCTTGCATACAGTGTGATAGACATGAGCCCCGTTGATTTCTCAAGGGGGGTCATCTTGCCAGTGATCCAAGTGTGATTGGCATGAGCTGTGGTCATCGTAAAATTACCCCTATAACGTTTTTGTGCCTGTTTGATGCAGTGAATTCCAAGTTTGTGAAGCCATACATCTTTCCTGAGTTTGGGGCAGGGCTGATACAAAATGTCACTGGTTTTAGGATGATTCTTCAAACATTCTCATCATATTCCCATACCAAAGACCAAGTTAGATCCACCAGATACATCCAGCCTTGATAGAATGGGTTTTCTAGGGTACGAGTCAACATTGGTATGGTTGTGGCATAGAATCTCCAGCACTGACAAAAGCCCAAAATAAGTCCACAAAAAATAAAAGATAAAAATAAAAAGCCACCTCCCTTGCCATCACCTTTGAAAAAAGGACGAGAATCTAATTTTATTTTTTGACGAGAATCTAATTTTATTTTTTGACGAGAATCTAATTTTATTTTTTGACGAGAATCTAATTTTATTTTTTGACGAGAATCTAATTTTATTTTTTGACAAGAATCTAATTTTATTTTTTGACGAGAATCTAATTTCATTTTTTGATGAGAATCTAATTTTATTTTTTAGGTGGCCTAATGCCTACGCTCCTCGCAAGTTGTAAGCTACATGTACCCTCCCAAAGTAGCTGCAAAACTTTGGGTTTGTTTTGACTGGGCAGTTTACCAGTGTGAAGGCAAAAAACCGGATAACCCCAGCTGTATGAGTATTTATGTAGTGCAACCGTGGCAAATGCCAGCTGTTCTATGTTGTTGGCAGGATTATCATTATTTTATATCTTCTAATCCTTTTTCTCTCCAGACAGACATCTGAGTGGAAAATATCGCTTGACTCCAGGTAAGATAATATTTTGTTTACTACTGGAGTAGGCCAAGACAAGCGGGATATTTCCAGCCATTTCCTGATTACTGGCCTCTGAAAATTATTGTTTGTTGTAAAAGTTACTTTTACGATGTTGAAAAGGTGAGTCCACCTGGGTAGTTTTCCCATTGATGTCAAAGAGCAGAGCTACTTCCGTACAAAAACTCTGCCTATTTGCCCCAAACCTCGATCCACTACCCCCNCCCCCCCCCCCCCCAGGCAGTTGTGTGTTAAAGGACCACGGTATGTGATCTCTAATGGGTATTTTGACTGCCGACGTAGAGGGAGCCACCTGGCGACAAAAAATCCATTACAAAATGTAGGTAGTAAATCGGATCCATTCGCCAACAACGTAGTTAGTCCCTGGGTTGGAGAGTGGCACGGTGGCACCGGCTGTCGAGAAAAAGTGGCAATATTGGGCTCCTTTAACTCGTCTGCCCCCAGGTTTTGAGCAGACGGTATCTTCTGTTGATGTTTTCTGAAAGCCTTGAAAATGAATTGGGAAAAATTTGAAGAAACATTCTTCAGATGGTTGATAGGAACAAACTTTCTTCAAATATCTTTCAATCAGTACCACAGGATGTGAGAAAACTTTGTCAGAAGATGTCGTCTGCTGGCCTCTGGGGGCAGATGAGTTAAAGTTTGCTCCTTCCCGCTCACCCAACAGCAAAACAACCAGCGTGATACGAGCACACATGAAAAAGTTATAATCTTTTGAATAAAATGAAGAAAAAAAAGAGACCAGATCAGATTCATCTCAATGTGTGCAGGTTGATCACTACGGAATTCTATCAAGCCTGATAACATCAAACAAAAATCCTTTCCAGAGGATAGAATTTTGAAAAAACATGAAAAACAACTTTTTGTAATTCAAAACATGTGTCATTGATGCTATCACCTCACCAACATCCCCAGGTTTCTTCTGACCTGGTTTCATGCTTACTAGTATGGAATTGGCTGTACTTCGGTGTGTATGTTTTCCTGACATCAGCACTGCGGATACCCGGTCACCTGAAGGTGAAGAATTTCAGGTCTATTTCATGCTAACTTGAGCTGAGAAACTGTGGAAGTTTGTTGGGAATGTGTATCTCATGAGGTATACCCTACTTTGTTCCCATTCGTAACTGTGCTGAATTGAATACAACGTTTTAGAAAAAATGTGTCAACGTTTTTGGAAATGGACACCCATTTGCGACAAAAATGGGATGTTTTGTTTGATTGTGTCCATAGTATAGAAAAGTCCATCTGTCCATCTGGCTGTCCATCCATCCATCCATCCACCATCCATCCATCTNTCCCAATGGCAAAAAGGAATTCCATATTAACCCCAACACAGACTCGAACCCACGACAAAAGCACTTCCCCAACAAAGTAAACGGCACGACCCAATAACTGAGCTTAATACCAACATGACAGAACGAACCCACCATCACAACACAGCGCTATTCATAAGATTAGCTCTCTTCGTTCCAGTTTACAGCTCGGTCCGTCTTTTACATTCCGTTTGCAACCAGGATTCCGTTCCGTTCCGTTCCGTACTTAATAACTACCCCTATTGTTCTCCTGTTCCTCAAGGCTATTGTTCTCCTGTTCCTCAAGGCTATTGTTCTCCTGTTCCTCTAGGCTATTGTTCTCCTGTTGAGAACAATAGCCTTGAGGAAGTCAAGGATATTGGTGTTCCTTAAGGCTATTGTTCTCCTGTTCCTCAAGGCTATTGTTCTCCTGTTCCTCAAGGCTATTGTTCTCCTGTTTCTCAAGGCTATTGTTCTCCTGTTGAGAACAATAGCCTTTGAATGTACACGAACACCATTAGAGCCTATCCATGTTTTTCGAAAAGAAGTTACGACCAGACAGCAGTAGGAAAACTTCAAAATCAATCTCGACTCGATGAGCGCTGACTTTGTAGCAAACTGTACATATGATAACACGCTGTCAGGAACGCATGGAATAATTCCAAGCCACCACGATACCAGACAGGGTAAGCACCTACTTCAAGTAACGATATTCCCCGAGATCAAAACGAAATTAACTAAGTTTATTATGCTGGTGAGTGATGGACATGCAACATACATAAATGAATAAATATGTATGGAGTAAATGAGGGAAGAGTGTGCAGGAGGAGGGAGCGTTTTTAAAGGGGTTTCGTTTGAGGGAGCGTGGACGTTGTTGGAGGTCCTGGTTGATTAGGAGATGCTGATGATGGCTCAGTGAATGAATATTCCTCTGATTAATGGTCAGGGTTGTTGTGGTAAAATTATCCCCATGGTCTAAAAGTTCTGTAAGATTTGGTCACAAGGAAGAACGCCGAATACAACGTTGGTGCTGCTCGATCAATATCCCACTAAAGCGTGACGCTGAGCACAATGTGAAATAGCCTGCCGTAGGTTCAGCCTACGTCAGGAGTGATGTCAGGACACTCTTTTCAAGTGAAATTGCATTACAACGTACGTCGCCGCATGCAATGATGTCGTCATTCCAGAGAAGCGAAATTCAGCATTCAAGCCGATCCATAAACCAAAATACCTCCGGCATTGAAATGGTAAAATCACTTTCACAATCACTTGAATTTTTTGCCACCTATTGAAATATCATGTTGAACCCATGTAGCCCCATTGAGAACAAACAGGGCAAAAAAAGGAAAAAAACTGCAATTTATTGGTGGAACTGCTATAAGCCTGTGATGTATTGTACTCGTGGTTTTCCTTGTACTTTACCAACTCTATAGCATATTTTGACATTTTCGTCTTTGAAGAATGCTAAGTGTCTTCCTTGATTTTACTTCAAGCGGACTTTCTTCTGGATGATGTATTTGACTGGCAGCAAAATACCATCTGTTTCTACCTGTTGAGGTTAGGAATCATGATTGAATGAACAGTTCAAGCATGATTGCTTTTCGTTGGAGGAGGTTTTGCTTATAATACTCGAGGGAATGGTTGACGAATAGTACATGTACTTTTAGTATTTGTACATCTAAAAAAGGTCGAAATCCCATTGTTTTTGCCGGCACTTAACTCATTCATTGCCCAAATCTGAACATTTTTGAGCGATTTTCATTCCCCAAAAGCTGGCACAGATGAATTGAAACAGGCCCACCAAATTGGCTTCAGAACCTTTGTGTTTTCTCCTGTTGACCCTAAATTGGTAACGGCCAACATCTCCCCACCCTCTCTGTCAAAAAAAAACTGAATTTAATGCCCCCTGGTGAGAAAAAACATGTTGATGAGTTTTGTTAGCAGATCTTGCTAAAATTAGGTCATCGTCATGGTGATTTCCCCCCACTAAGGGGATGGGATAACCAATCATTTGCCAGGAAGAAAATAGCCTTGGTGATGACCTAATTTTGGCAAGATGGCTGCTATTAGAAATAGACATAGACATCTGGTGTCAGTTGCAGGAACTAAAAAAGAACCTCTGTTGAGAATGACGTTTGGGCGTCGACAGTCTTGAATGGATCAAGATTTTAAAAAGGCAATCTGGCAGTGGTCAGTGTGGAAAAAAATGTGGAAAATTTTGGAGATCATTTCAGGAAACCTTGGGATGTAAATCAATTTGTCCAAGATTACAGCAGAAATAAGTGGCTTTGGGGCATCAAGGAACACAGGTTCACAAATATCTGATCAAACTTCCAAAGGACACTTATGTAAGTTTTCATCAAAAATTTAACATCCCCCAATATCTGCTTTGTTTCCTTCAAAGTTTCCTTTCTGCGTATTTTTGTTGATTTAATCTGTCAAAGGCGAATTTTTCTTTGAAGTAAAGATTAACAATGAATTATGTTGACATTTAGAGACTAAGTGATTGTTTTTAGAAGTCAACAAAAGTTCTAATCAGATTTTTATTAAAGTTTGGCTTTCTGACTTCATTGAGCCTACTCACTTTTTGTTTTGTCTTCACATTGCTCAGTTTGTTCTCATCAGCAGCATCTATTGTGCTGTGCTCTAAGTACCTGCTACAAAAATGGTAAGTATACCCCCAGGATTGAGTAAGAGTCCTAGCTAGGCCTAGTCATAGGCCCACCTACGCTAATGCATTCTTTGAATCATTTTCTAAGTCACAACCATTACTATTGGACTTCTATCATTCCTTACTGATGTTAATGGAGGGGCTGATTGTCATTCAAGTACAAAGGAATATCATATGCGTTGGCCCTTTGGTTGTCAAAGTTCAAGAAAATAATTAGCGTGACCTTTATCAGTGAACCCTCAGGGAGATGACTCTGATCGAACTATTACCGTTTCTTTCTTTGCGAAATATCTTACTGCCGTAGGTTATCAAGGTCCTAAAAGAAGTAATGGAAACAACTTCCAACAAAGATGGTGGCCTACTATTTCTCCCACATGACGTCATAGCCATTCATTGTCCAAGCATGATATAACACTACCAAACAAACACCCCTTTAGACGAAGTGAGGAACATGAGTACCTGAATTATGGCATAGATACTACAGAATCTGTGCATTAACTCATCTACCCCACATCTTTGATAATCGAAGGCCGATTTGCTCACCACTGTGTTACATCACACATCACCCTTTGAGAAATAGACTGGTCCGCGGTGTATCTTGGCATGATGCCAACTTTACTGGTCGACCAATCAGATTGCACTTTATATCGGGTCTTCGGCTACCACTCTTTGTACCACGAGGAAATTTTACAACACTGGTTCTGATTGGCCTCCTCTTCGAGAGGCAGCGGCCTTCGACTATCGAAGATGCTACCCCAGGATCCTGCAGACATCTTCTTTCTAAGTATTCTCACACCCTATGGAACTGACTGAAAAATATTTGAAGAAAGGTTGTTCCTATGAACCATCTGAAGAATGTTTCTTCAAATTCTTTCCATTTCATTTGCAAGGCTTTTAGAAAATTCATCAGAAGATACTTTCTGCTTAAATCAAACCTGGGGCTGATGGGTAATTACTTACTGCTTCACTGCTGTCTCCCGAAACGACAACATTGTTGCGACCTATATAACTTTAACGCATCATCACGTCGCTCATAAAATAAACCTGCGGCATTCAACGTCATATTGTGAAGATCAGTGGCATTGAAATGGTTAATCCAGTTCTGGTAGACTCAACTGAGTTGTTAGACATTCAGTTACAGAAAATAGATACATAAACTGGTATTTACGCCTTGATCAGAAGATCAACGAAAGTGTTGTGTAGCAGCGGCGCTTCCAATTTTTGCCCATTTTTCTCTCTGAGGGAAAAGGCGATGACACAATCAGTTTACTGTGTCTTCTGTTTCACGATAAAGTATCCAAATTACTTGACATTTCTCTTGAGAAGGAAAGTCAGTTCCAGTATAAGAATTACTTAAACTCTTTGCTTATAGTATAGTTACATGTACGTGTTGTGCCGTCAGGTTTGCATGAACCAAGATATTTCTGCTTGAACTTTCAAAACAATTCCACGCCATCGTGAAAAAAAACGTTTGTAGTTCATGCATACTCGTCAACAAATGATGCATACAAGTTTTACCTGAGACAGACTTTGAATAATATCATGCCCCGTATAGACAGCATCGACCTTTTGGAAATCGACTGCATTGCGTTAATCTCCGTTTTCTAATAGCGTATCTTGTTACAAAGAAGGAAAGATCTTTCTTTGGAGCTAATGACAAAGTTAGCAAGGATTTTCAATATATGCCTTGTCGTCTTTGGGATTTGCTAACGACACTGGATTACTTCCTTCGCTACCTTTGATCATAAATATAGTGGCTTCGTTGATGAATATGATTCTCATGTCAACTTCAGTCTTCATGTAAATTTTTTAAGGACTCTGTGTACTAGTGAAAATGTATATTTACCCTCCTCTAGTACAGAAAAGCTAAAAGATTTAAGGTGCGAAAATTTCCAAAGATTGTGATCTGAGTGACGAGACGAATTAGGTTCCTAAAGGTCTGTCTGCACCATCAACATTTTCAAAACATTTCTGCGACAAAACATTTCAAAAACGGTTTTGGAAATGTTGTGGCTTGTTTCGGGTTTGGTCTACACTCTGCAACATTATCAAAACATGTTTTCAAATTGTTTTGAAAAGTTGCAGGTCCAGTCCACACTGTGCAACAAACCGAAAACAACGGATGCTGGTGTTGTGTTTCCATGAAATGGGCAAAGACGCAGGAGTTGGTCTTCAGTCGGTGGGAATTCCAGGGGAATCCCAGGAATTCAGGGGAATTCAAAGGAAATGATGATGCAATATTGCGTGGGCAGCAAGCGGGCACGGGAAAAAATCGTTACATGACTGATTCGAAAAATGCACCCGTGCCCGTCCACCCGCTCTGCAGCTGCACCCGCATTGTCGAAACAGCTAAAGAAAAATATGTTGGATCAATATTTTCCGCCCGTGCCCGCACATGCCTCATGGAAAAGCGTCTTACTGTCCACCATGAACGTGATGTCAGCAAGTGCTTTTCCTCGGTGGCAATCAGATCACTTGTGATATCGTTTATGGTCCTCACATCGAGGTCTTCTTGAAGACGATATGTATGGTCCATGGTGTTTTCCCTGAAGGCGAGATGGGAGTGTTTTCCAAAGTTTGGGCTGGCACATGAAAAGGCCTTGTCTCCAAAAGTTGCCCGGTGGCATCTTAGTTCCTCCAACAAAAGACTGAGCAGTCTTTGAGACCGTACCCCTTTCCCACTGTTGTTTGTGAGAAACAACTTCCCAATGCCAAATTGAGAGAGAGGAATAAATGGGAGCTTTTTGTGGTATGGTACACCCTTTGCTCCCAATCCAAACATAGATCCTGTTCGTAACGCCTGACCTTTCATTTTGTCTTCCTTATCTACCATGCCCCTAAGCTGGTTGATGAAGGTTTAACGGATGTTGAGGGAAAGGGTTGACGATGTTGTAAGTGATTCTCATAACATATCATTCTTTGAGAAAAAAAGCAATAGAATACAATGGGGAAGATGATTCTGGAACCCGAACTCTGAAAACCGTTAAACAAACCTGGATGCAAAAGGAACTGTCTTAGAAACATTTAGGAGCGGAGTGTTGATAAAAAACAATACAAGTTACTTGAGCCTGTGTTAACATCCTGAAGTGGGGATTGTCAGGGGCATGAGAATCTTGCCTGGTGCCAAAGGAGGGAACAAAAGGTGTAAATCAGCTTATGATAGTAAGGAGAGGATCGCGAATGATACCCAGGAGGACTAAGAGGTGATGAAGAAGTGGGTAAATGTCAGGAGTGTAGCCTTGCAAGGGAAAGGTAAGGAGGGCAACGCCGAGTGGTGCTCCTTCGCTGGGGTCAACTACACTTGTTGGGAACAACTCAAGGGGCCACGTTGCCCACGGTGGTCAGTTTTCCCTTCCAAACCACTTGTTTTGACCATTCTCGAATTCGCAGATCTGCGCACTTCTGCCGAAATCTCAACCAGAACCTCGATCTGAAACCGGCTGACGTTACGCCATCCATGATTCAGCAATGGTCGAGTCTGACGCAACGTCTTCGCCGTCACTGAGGTGGGGTTGTCTGCATTACGTCATTCAGTTTCAGACTGAGGTTGCAGTTGGGATTTCGGCGGAGGTGCACAGATCTTTATCATTTACGTCAATTTGACAATGGTCTCTTTGTTGCATTCTTCCTTCCAAGAAGGTATATGGTACTCTGCTTTGTGGATATGGACTAGTCCGCACCATGAGAGATGGGCCTAGGGCCAACTTGTTCAATGTCGCACAAGCAGAAATTAGCTGTGATCCAGTATTTCATCTGCTGTTAGCTGGGTACATAAGAACACTACAATACCGCGGACAAGTCAGACTATCATATTGCTCTTCTGATGAGTCGTCTATGTTTTTTGCCGAAGACAAAGTGAAGGATTTGGCTGTCGCATGGTGTGATAATTATTTGGTAAAGATGGCTGCAGTCTTTGATCCGGTCCAATTTGGCCCAGTGGTACAAATAGGAATATGGAATAAATTGGTTAGAAAGAAAAAAGTAATTAGGGGGTCCTGAATGCCCTACGTCATTTAGACTTCCAGAAGGCTCGTTGATACAAAACTTACTTACCAGCTATTGTACTTGCCAATACTCCAATATTTCGTTTTTTCAGCCAGTTCCTTACAATTCAGAAAGCACTTTTTACAGGAGACCAAAGAGAACAACAGGCAGTTATATACAGGATGCAAAACATAGAATTGTGAAGCTGGAAGTTCAAATGACCAGTCAGGCCATCGAGATGTTGATAGGGAAGAGCTGGGGTAAAAAGTGGTGCCATGTATTCTTGTCCATGAGATATGAAATATTGGAGGAACTTGCCCAAGTTAAAACAACTGGTCTGCAAAAACGGACTGCATCTGCTGAAGTTTTTCCAAGTATTTATGTGATGTAACAAGCCTGCCAGCCTTCTAATGACCATCAGGAGCTGCGACAATGTGTTTGCTATGCCGGGACAGGACAGGAGGAACAAAACGCAAGAAATAAATGGGATAGAGAAGAAAAAGTGTAATTAGAGGGTCCAAATTCCACAACTATGAAGCTAATGTGGCAATCATGATGAGGACTGAGACAGAAAAAGTCTTCTTTTTCTTGACAACTACATGTACCATTCAGCCGTGTTTGGGAAAGTCTTCATGGAATCCTTCATTTGTAAGATCTTTGTGGGGAATGGATGTGCTGCCCGTGGCTTTGTCCAGGAGAAACCAATAATGCCATTTGGCTTCATCAAGAGTTAGACAACTTTTTAAGAGGAAATTTGGACCCTATTGTCACAATGACACAGTGGAAATTTATGTTCTCCCTCTCTAGCTGGAATGTGGTGGTTGTCTCTTCAACCTTTAAAGTACAGAATTTTCACCATAGTTACTCTGGACCGGGCACAGTTAGGAACAATTTTGCCAAATGTAAACAAGTCAAGCGAGCTTGTCCGGTACCAAAAAAATGGCAGTGTAAACGGGCCTGTTGCATACGTTGTACCCCTTGCATCTACTATATGGCACAGATGAACCTGCCGGCCATGGACGATTTCCTTTATGGCCTAGCCTCGTGTTTGGCGCGTTGCCTCAGAGCTAGAAGTTAAGCAACGGAGAGTGTGGTCAGTACGTGGATGGGTGCCTATAACACATGTCGTACTGACGATAACTTTTCCCTCACACTGCCTCCTGTAAGGTTCTTCCACCTGGTACATTGACCTGCGGCCTTGTCTACACCATCATCACTTTACAAGAAAACCATTTCACCAGTGGCAATAAAGTGTATATAAATACTTTGTACTATCACTTTCACCATCCTTGAGGGAGATAACTCGTGCATAGCCTAGGTAACACTTGGTATTGCGATAAAGGCCGAACCAGTTTTAGGGTCCATTTGCCTTGGAATGTCACTTAGAGATATCTGGGAAGATACTCAGCATCTTTTCTCTTGGAATAGAGCTCTCAGACCACCTGCGGGAAATGTTTTTTCACGAAAGTGGGGGAATAGAATGCTGTACGCCGCACCCAACCCATCTGGTCACTGAAAAGATGGTGTTAGATTTCCTTCAAGAACTAGCATCACTGGGTATTTTACGGTGCTTGCAGGTCGACATTGCATCTTGAAGCAACTCGACGGATCTGTCGCGGATCAAAAACCACCATGCGCAGGTCGACATTTCAGCGATTGAGAGGAACTCAAAGCAACTGGCAGTTACCTCAAACAGCAGGCGCAGGTTGACGGATCTGAGTGGAACTGGAGACAAGTCGCCGAAAAGTAGAACATGGGCAACTCGCGGCAACTAGCGGATCCGGCAGTTGCTCGGAGAGGCAAGTGCGCTCAGGTCGACAAAATTGGTAACTGATCAGTCACTCTGCGTTGCTTCCATCGCCGGAAAGCTAGTTGCCGCGAGTTGCTTCAAGATGCAATGTCGACCTGTAAGCACTTTTACTGTGTTAGATTTTTACATCAGGGTTGAAACCAGAGCATTGTTGCCCCTGTTAAGTACAGAAGATGCCACCTCTTGCTACTCATGTTCCTCACTTGGATGGGGGCTTTTACTTGCCCTTGCAAAGGTACAAGGTACAAGGCATCAGTGATACCATGGGACAGTAACCCGTGATTCACGGCTTGCTGTCCCATGCGACGGACTGAAGAGCCATGGATGGCTAATCCCACATGCCCTGGGATTCGAACCCAAGACCTACCACTTGCTGAGCGGATGTGACAACCACTATCAAGGTTCCTTAGCATCACTGCATCACTGTGTTGTCTTCTCTACCCACATACACACATACATGTACACTATAACTTCTGGCGGAGCTTGCTAGATTCTCAGATGATTGAATCAAAGGAAAAAACCAACATCCCTTCTGTCAACTAATCATCCGTAGATATCATCATACATGTATCCAGAAAGTTTCCACTTCACTGAAACTGAAAGAAAATGTCACAAACATGATATTCTTATGTCTAATGTATGTTTGCTCACTTGGAATGGATTTTGAGGAAAATGTATTGGAAAACTGAATTTAGGGGTCAGGTCAGGGTTTCTGCCATCAAGGGTACAGGGGGACAGGGGGACAAATCCCCATGCCTTGAAGAAGGGGGATGTACCCCCCCCCCTTTGCAAATTTTTCTTCCAACTGTCAAGAAAATATATTTTAGGAGCTTGAAAAACAAATTTTCATGAGGGAGGCCCACAGACCCATCCTGCGAGATGGTGTACTCCTAGTCAATAGGAGTTGTCAGCGAGTTGACCAATAGGTGTCACTACGGCCCAATTCAACGCATATAGCGGACCCATTCATTCTTGATCGAGCACCAATCACGTGGATTTTCCTGTGTATTGGTCCGCTAGAACTTTGCTGCCATCTTTTGGCAATAGGCACGGCTGACTGCACCTATTTCTGTGGACACCCTGCAGGTGTAGTTCTGTTATCAATTTGATGTGTTTTAAGGCACTTTTCAATTTACGACGCACTGGTCTCTCACCAACCTGGGGTCTTTTTTATCCTTAGCCAGAGATGCAAATCAGTGTGCCACTGCAGCTCCCTCTATGTGTTCCTTATGAAATTCGCTGTCTTTCAACACAAGCCTAATGGCTTGCTGATTTCAACAAGCCTGTGTAAAGAAGGTGCATATCCAATGCATCAAATGCACAAGACTTGAGTGTACATGCAACAGTACATATCAATTTTACATCATAAGAAGCAAATATGGAACCCCTTGTTATGATATTAATGTTTACCTTCTAGATGTGGGCCTCCCCATTAAAATACATTATCCTGTTCTTTACGAAACTATATCGCTGTAAAATAATTACGAGTACAAAATTACATTCCGTATCTCTAATGGGAAAAGCAATAATGTAACTGTTTTCTGTGGTCTAATGAATATAATTGTGAAAAATACAAGTTGATTTTTTGGTGCGAAGGATTGTTAGTGCCGACGTTTCCATGTTAACCGGTGTTTGCAATAAAAGCTAATTATTATTTTCAACTTCTTTATTCTGGTCTTGCCGCACTTAAGCAACCCGCCTGAATTACATTGGTCCTGTCAATTTCATCATGTTTGTATTTTACCCCCAGTTATGTGGCCTAGCTAACCCACCGGTCATGGAGTTTCCTCAATGACCTGGTGGTTGGCACGTTGGCCTCCGAGCTGGAAGTTAAAGGAGTTAGACGTCGAAGTTGTAAACACTCACTCACTGGTTCTCTATCCATGGACGCCTGCGGTGCTGCCACCTATTGTCAGTGATATGTAGCCTACTGACGTGAATATCGTGAGTGAGTTGCATCGGACCGGGAACCAGTCTAACGATCACGGGTGCTGCCACCTGCATGAAGGAATAAAACTAGTTTGCCGACCATATTTGTAAACAAACCAGCTTGTTTACAACTTCGGCGTCTAACTCCTTTAAGCAACGTAGAGGGCGGTCAGTTCTGGATGACCGGTGCAAATAACAGAGTCTGACCCTGCTTTTGTCCTGTCATACCTTCAACAAGGGTTTAGAGAATTCTTTCCGTGCTTGCGGAACTGCTGTTCTTCCCATGTATGACGTTCCTGCCATATCTATATTATAAGAGAGAAGGCTCATTTTTTGTCTCGCTCCTTCTGGAGATTGGGCAGCATCCAAGTAATGAATGGTGGTGTGATGTGTTGGCCAGGTATCAGTCTGTGTTTATAGCAAATAAAAACCAGAAAAAAATTGGTTCCAATATGGTTTTGACAGGGAAATCTTTTGGTGACCTGGAATTCTATTTATACACTGTGGAGGGATTCCCCAGTTGTCTTGACTTACCGACTGATGACCCCATTCCTGTTACAAACACATTGGAATGGCCTAGATGCAGAATCCTCTTATCAGAGAAACAGTGGGCAACTCCTTCAGATTGGCCAAGTATACAATGGAGCTGCTGGCATGGCAAGTGTGTTGGTTTATACAATTTTAAAGCACAGAAAATAATCTAGAACTTATTTTGAAATTGAAAGCAAATTCTTTAGCCAACGTGAGCAATTTATTTTTAGCTTCGAGACCATGACATGCAACCCATTAATTGTCTCTGATGCTCGCCTATTAAAGAACTGTACATTTATGCCGTATACACGACATGACCTCATTTCCTCATTTGATTACTTGCTGTTGAACGTATCAGAGGCGGGAAAGTTAGAAAGGGAGGAAAGCGGAGTATGGAAATTTTGAAAGGCTTGGGGAAAGACGGGAAGGATGATTTTAAGGGACTGATCGAATCAAGGGCATAATATGCTATGAAAATAAAGATGGGTTGCATGGAATCAACCCCTACACACGAATTGTGTGTCTGATAAGGTGGAGGGCGCTTTTATCAAAGTACCCGGGCCCATTCTGTTATGATACATAGGGAAACAGTAAAACAATTTGCGGACAGGGTGGGGGTTCCAAGGTGGCGAGAACAGAACAGGAACAGAAGGATGGAAATGAATGATTGAAGGCATGAAAAAATGTAGGCCTAAAGGGGAGTTCGAGAGTGGAAGAGAAGGCGATTGGAGACAAAGTAGCAATGAGATTACTGGGTAGTGTTGGAAAGGACTTCATCATCATTCTGCATAACATAACTCGCTATGCAGTCCGCAAAATTCTGATGTGCCCCAATAAAAACACCCTCCCGACAACAAGACAGTAGGACGGGTAACTTTGCTAGTCTCATATATGACCTACACCATCCGAAAACAGGTTCTTTTTTTATGGCCGCCTCTCTGTAGATTCCCCAGGGCTCATCACCAATGCTACTGCAGCCAGGTTAACTTGATTACAAGGCAACAGGTCATAATCTGGTAATGGTTGAAGCTGATCTAGACACCTGTGAGGGAAGCTGTTGGGTTGATTAGTGTCACAGGGACCTTATCATCCAAAAGAGTGCCTCTGATATTGTCCAAGACTCCACTGTGCTCCAATAGCCAAGTGGTTATCACATCCACTAAGCAAGTGGCAGCCCCATGTTCGAATCCAGCCCGGCCCATATGGGGTTGCATTCCCAGCTCTTCATGTCCGTCGATTGGGACAGTATAGCCGTGGTGCCTTGTACCTTTTTCTTTGCAAGGGCAAGCAGAAGACCCCATCCAAGTGAGGAACATGAGTAGCTTGAGATGGCCTCTTCCATACTTATCAGGGCCAATAATGCTATGGCGTCGGCCCTGATGGAAAAATCAAATACAAATACAAATACTCTTCTTAAAATACGTCTTGATGTCCACCTTACTTCACAGCAGCAACTCATTTGTGTCCAGCAAATACCGTTGGTGACCCAGAGGCAAATTACAGCAAGTTGCATTTGATATTGGTTGTCACCTTCCATGCCTGTCCGCTAACCTCCTCCTTTCATTTGCCTGATCAGGTCTTGCAAGGTTAAAAGTAATTGACCTCAGGGCTACCACCTTCAGTAATTCGGTATACCTGCACACATAAATCAATAGTCCCATCTTCTCTTCTGGCATAGCATATTGATTGAGACACCTGTTGGATTGATGTCCATCCTTGTGGGACCCTCAAATGTCATTACCGCACAGCAGTGCAGTCTTGTTGGGGATTCCCATTGATTTTTCCTTGCGTGTCCTGTTGAAATTGATGCTTAGGTCGGCCAAGTGTTGGCATTTTTTGTGATCATTTTCCAAGGAAGTGTTTGACATTGCCTCACAGCAGTGCTGTCTTGTTGGGAATGATACCAAGTCTGACTATTACCATTGGTCCTGTTGAAGTCGATGCTTAGGTTGACCTTAAAAGTGTTGAATTTTTTGTGTCCACTTTTCAGGGAAGTTTTGCGTCATTGCCTTACCGCAGTGCCGTCTTGTTGGGAAGAGATATAGGCCCGTATTCTAGAACGTTCCTTAACGTTAAGGTCGACCTTAAGTCTATTGTAAAACCATCGAGAACAATAGATTTAAGGTGGACCTTAATGTTAAGGAACGTTCTAGAATACTGCCCATAGAGTCTGACTATTGGCTTGTGTCCTGTTGAAATTGATGCTTCTTAGGTTTCCCAGGTGTTGGTGTATTTAACTTACCCCAGCTATTCTTATACCATGTCTTGCTGGGAAGGGATACCAAGTCTGACCATTGCAATTCTCCCCTTGTTTGTCCATTGAAAGTGATGCTTTGGCGTTTTTTGCAACTACCATTCAAGGAAGTTTGCATGTGGATCTGTTTTTTGCTCGTCACTCTCTCCATGCTTTGTGTCTTCTGATATGAAGTGGTCCAGACTGGGCATGCCCCATTCGTACCGGTGGACTTATCCTCTTTCTGAACATTGGTGGCCAGAGAAGATACCGTCTGAGATGTAATCAGTATACCTCCAATTGGTGCTAGGCCTCTTGGTGGCATTCCCCATTTGTACAGGTGGACCCTCTTTCTGAACATGGTGGCTGGAGAAGGTACAGTACCATCAGATGTAATCTGTATACCTTCGACTGATGCTAGGCCTGCTCTTGGCAGCACAGCTCAGTATTAGAGAGCTTTCGCAACCGCCCGGTTAGGCCCGACGACGACGTTTATCTTGTGCGAGTCTACCCGAACAATAGATGAACGTCGTCGTTGGGCCTAACCGGACGGTTCTGAAAGCTCTCTAGTATAAGGTCATGGATATTCACACAGTCTCATTTTGCAGACTGCAACACAGTCAAGAAATACTAGTAATTATCACGATTGTTACTTCCATCGATATTTCCCCTGAAGAAAACAGTTGCCTTCCGAAAGATTATGAAATCAAATGGCATATCAATCGCCAACTGGCATGGGCTAATGACCCGTGCATTGTGCGAGTTATCAGGAGTAGCCACGGGCATGGCCTGACGTGTCTCAGCTTCGGTAGCCAATCAGGGCACACAATGAATCTTTCAGAGCCGTACCGAGGTGAATTAGCCATGATGGTTGAAAATTGCCTTACATGCTGCCCATGGGGTGTACCAAACTTATCAGCGTTGTGTTTACTGTGGGCGGCTTGTCAATGGATATTACTAGTACGTTGGTGTAGTGTTCCCTATTTGTGTCATTGGAGAGATTCTGATGTCGAACTGGGTCCAGCTATTCTGAAAAGGGAGGGTGAATGAACTCTTGTGGGCAAAACCCTACCGACCAAAGGGCTAGGACGATCTCCCTCTTCCTGAGAATTTGGAAAAGAAGCTGTTCTAGAATGCATTCGTGTTCCCTGTTTACTTCATTCGAAAGATTCCAATGTAGGGTTGAATTGCGAACTTCCGAAGGGTAGGGTGAACTCTAGTGGGCAACCTGCCGGACCGAAGGGCAAGAGGATCTCCCTCTTCAGGAGAATCTGGTAAAATAGCTGCTTTTGAATGCATTAGTGTTCCCTATTTGCTTCGTTGGAGCGATTCGAATGTCGAACTTGTTCCAGAACTTCTGAAAAGAGAGGGATGAACTCTTGTGGGCAAAACCTTGCTGAGCAAAGGGACGAGAGCATCCTCCTTAGAATTTTGAAATGTAGCTGCTCTTAGATGCACCTTCTGTGCACTTGAGAGCAAAACCATGTCCATGTTCCTTTCTGCCTGGTGCCTGCAGGGGTGCTTTGGTGTGCCAAAAATGGGGGGGGGGGGGGTGAAACCCTCCACACCCTCCCTGAATCCACAAATGATGTTAATTGGTTTATGGCCTCAACTGCAATTAAATTATCGTTCTGAATACATGAATTCCATGTTTTCTTGTGTTGTTTTTGGGGGGATGCCAATTTTTTCCTTGAGTCAGGCAGGCATAGGCAGTGTCTGTTCTCCCTGGCTCCGAACTTGATCAGACATCGGGTTATCAATCATCCGTGAATCAATACTGAATGAAATTACGGCCGATTTGTGCTTAATTTTCAGCCGGGATGGACAGTCTTGAAAAGCTTTATTTAATGAAGCGTCCATCGAGTGGCCCCAGTCATCTCTGAATCGTGATTATCATTCTAATTATGAATGGCTAATTAATTGGTGGCTAACGAACTGACTTTTGAATCGATCTAATGGCTGCCATCAGGGTTTCACTGAGCACCATAGTTTCTACAGTACGGAGCACAACTGACCTACATGTACCTACATGTATATCTGCATACCTTCCACGTATGTCATGCTGAATGTACGCTCCAAATCACTCCCCAATGTACGGGTAAGTCACGCGTCTCTTCTGCGTGACCTCTGTGCATGACACACAAATGACGTTACAAAAACGAACCCTCCCCTACACTCGAAGTCAGTAGTATCAGTCTCAAACCAAGTATTGAAAATGATCAGTTGAATTTGAGGCCACTAGCCCGAGCATATCCCCCACCCCACTATGCCCCTGAGTTCGATGTGACGTACACCGGGCCCTGAGTTTGGATTGGGTCCATTTGGTTGTATGTCATAGGAGGGTATAATGTGCTTATCAAGAGAATGGTTGCCGACATGTGGGAAAAATATTGGATGGGGGTGGTGACATTGGAACAGCACAGCAGATGAGTCAGGAATCTGATGACGGACACATGTCACAAATCAATTAAAACAAATCAATTAAAACAAAGAACAGTGGGTCCAATTCAAATGAGTGCCTTTGTCAATTAGACAGCAATCAATGTCATCATTCTTTTTCAGCAGCTGTTGTGGGGAAACTCGGCATGTCACCGCAATTATTTGAATAAAACAATACATGAAATGTTGTGTATTATTCATGTGTTCTCTGTAGATCCCGAAATAGCATTACTGTGTCCAGCATGGCTTGTTACGTACATCGAGGATGTCAACATTAGTTGAAGAGTCCTGATCGCATGGTGGTTGTCACGCCCGCTAAGCAAGATACAGATTTCGGTTTCGAATCCAGCCTGGGCCATGTGGGATTATCATCCCTGGCTCTTGACATCCATCAAGCCATGGCACCTGGTACAGTCCTCCCTCACTGTTACGAACCCATCGGGGTCCAAGGGTTAAGTTTGTACGAACGCGGAGTTCGTAATAGTGAGGATTTACATACATGTCATGCAGTTTGGGAGCCAGACGTTGGGTTCGTAATATCCGGGAGTTCGCAAAATCGAGGTTCGTAAGAGCGAGGGAGGACTGTACTTTGTGCTTTTGCAATATCAAGTAAAAGACCCCATCCAAGTGAGGAACATGTGTTGGCTGAGATGGCCTCTTCCGTACTTGCCAGGGCCAATAATGCTGTGGCTTCAGCCGTGACGGAAAAACTCAAATACAAATCATTGTCCTGGACAAATAGGGTGTCTGTGCCCGATAAGGGATGAACTCTTGAAAGTTCCACTCGACTGATCAAGCATCCATGATACAGAGTTAGACTAGGGATACACCGAACACGATATCGCGTGCGACAGGGCAACACGCGCGATTTATGCTTTGAAAGACTTTGTTTGCATGCAGTGCGGCAGAAAATAACAGAATTTGCCGCGCGCGTCAATGCATCGCGTTCGGTGTATCCCTAGCTTTACAACTAAAGCCACCCTGTACACGGCAGTTGTCTTGTAGTTTTGAAAAGGTGCTCAAGATATTTGCTTCAGATCTTCATCCGCTCGTGATCCTGGAAAGACAACATTTATATCGGGATGAGTAAATACCGGCATAAAATTAGCTTTGAGTTAGTCAGGAGAAAATCTTAATTAGATCTTCATGGCTCTATTGGACTACCGGCACACCCATCCCAGGCTTTCTGGCTCCACAAAATGAGCAACCCCAGGTTCCATTCCAGTGTAAATAGACCTAGCACTTTCACACGCTGTATGTGGATAATGCATTGCTAATTTGGCTCAAATTATAAAATGTAAAATTTTCACTGCCGAATGAATACTTGCTAATTCAAGTGCTCTATTCCATAGTCAATTATTTTCCCACAACATAGCAATGGGTAGAATTTTTTTTTCAATGCAACATTTCCGCTACTTTACGCAGGATGAGAACTCTTGGGTTTAAGTCCTAGTTCGACTGTTTTTGGCCGAACTTGCAATTTTGCCAGGATACCTCTTATCTCGTTATGTGAGAGTTTTGTTAAGTCGAGAAACCAACAATGGTAAATTGCCCATTGAGAGTCAAGACTGAAAAACTTTCATGTGGAGCTGTGCTTTTAGCAGTCAGGCAAGGATCCTCTATCAGCCGTTTGCCAGCCGAACAAGCGATTGCAGCTAAATCGGCCAGTGTGGCAGCATAAGCACGAAGTCCAAGATGGCTGACATACAAGTCATTTATGGTCATGCATTGCGGTGTAATGCAGCAGCATTGCCGGTGGCGAGTTGCTTTACCAGAACGATTTTTAGCTCACCTAGGGTGAGCTATTGTCATGGAGCTGCGTCGGTATCTTCCAACTTGGGGTGAGATTTTGTTTCTAGGTACCCTCTATGTGTACAGCTGGACTTTGGCACATATGACATAAATCACTCAAGCGAGAATGTTTTGGCTTTGACATTTTGACCATATCATATTACCCTGGAACTCATGGTCATAATTGTTCTTCTGGTACATTCACCCAGGTGAGCAGATGGTCCATGGACCATTTCATTGCAGCCTCTTTCATACCAAAGATATCAACTGAATGAACACGGCCTGGGCATGCACAAGTATGCAAATTTGTGGCTAAAATATCCACAGCTAGATCAGGCATTTACCCTCCAACCCGAACCAACATAGAAGAAATACTGGCCGATATACCTGCATCAGCCCATTGAGCTACAATCAGCCATTTCAGCCGTTAGAGAATCCTTCCTGCTTCTTTAGGCCTTTGTGGTCATACTTCAGGTACATACATGTACACATGTACATTGTCATTTTCATTAGCAGATGGCAAAGATAAAAACTGTCATGGTTGTTGATTTCAGATTTGAATTATACATGAATGGCAATACAATCAATTACATTCGTTTTCTGACAATTGTATTTCTGTCTCATTTATTACTGCGCCGTCAGAATGTTTATATCAAAATCAGGTTTTATTGCATTGGCCAGATATTATACACTGTAATTGAAAAATAGGTTTATTGTCATTTAACTGTCTGAACAACTGTCCATTATTTCTCGTTATTTTGTTTTCAATTGGCTGATCGAATCAAATCAGTTAAAATCTGACCATTTTTGGTGTCCCTTTCATTCTTTGGTCGTTCAGAGGGCAAATTTTTTGAACACCCTGAGTTCAGCAATCTTGTAAGAGGACACCTCTGCTGTAAAGACACTTCTTCCGAGGACACCAAACCACAATTCACATGTTACACTGATGCTGGATTTATAAACTTGGAATCCATTTTGTGGTGAATTTGTGATCATTTGCGGCAATGGACCAAAATACTGACATTAGTGAAAGCTGGAAACTGCTGCTGAATCTGGCAATAACATTTCGTGACGTGTTCATCAATTGTGACCCGTCACAGCAAAACTCATAGTCGCACAAGATATGAACCAGGATGAATCAAAATAACTCCAGGAGAGAAAGGAAGAAATTTAATTTCTCAGATTTTACAAAAAAACAGACAAGAAGCCTAGGCCTACTGAAATTGACAAAATGTTGGTATCAACCTGCAAACTTCAGAGTGACTATTACTGGTTTTGCAGTGACGGGTCACTAATAACATTTCTCTGGAAATCTTTCACAAATTTCTGCATATTTGCTGCAAACCCACTGCAATCATGATACAAGCAAAAAATGCAACAGTTGAGTTCTCTTGGTTTATAGTCTCTATCCTTCTCTATGTTAGCTATACTGGGGCTTCCATACATATCTAAACACAACAACAGTCATACAGCCATTTCAGTCATCATGAATTATTCAAGGCCTTAGCATGGTTAAATTCAAAGTAATGAATTTCGTTAAAATATATTGACGTTTGTGGTCGCTGTAAAATTAATGAAAAAAATGCCAATGTGCAAATGTTACAGGATAAACTTGTGCAGTTTGTCCATGAAAACAGAGTCTATCGATTTTAAACTACCTGTTGCATGCGCGAGTTTGTCATTTTGACAGTATTTTTTTCTGGTACAAGGTTTTCAATGGCGACACTGACATCGGAACTAAAATTTGATATTTCATATTGGTGAATACAAAATGATATTGATGCTTTAAAACACATGTTTTGAAAGTTACGGGTATCTGTAGTTTTACCAGTCAGGCTGGGATTGTCAATTGGCCGATCGTAGCTCGATGGGCCGATGATGGAATTTCAGTTGTGTACCACCCCGTTTGACTCATTGGAAATGCATGAATGAGTTGGAAAATATTTGCTTTAGAGTTGAGTCCGTTGGTGGCCAGGAAGTGAAAGTTTACAGCAGCCTACAACCAGGAAGGAAGGCATTTTAAGTAGGCCTATACCTGAAGACCACCTGGATGTCTGTGGGCCAATCTCGTAAAATCTGTACGACGGAGGAGGCAAAATTTAGGGTCGAACGGTGAAAACGAACTGAGGTCTGCCTCCAGTCAAGTGAAGGACACATGTCCCTAGTTTGTTGCACCATATATCGTTTAGCTGATTTCCTCAAGAATCAGTTGTTACAGCGCAGTTTCCGAAAGCCACTGTGAGAATTCTGTCCCACCCGTGACAAACACTTTTTTCACTTTAATTGGTAATTAAAAGTACTCAATCTTTTTATTGCTTGGTGGTCAATACTCATGAAGACCTAGCCCATGCATTGGTAGGTAAATTGAGGACACAAACTTCTTCTGATTATGGCAGTACCGTTTTATAGTGTCACGGGTGGGACATTTCCATTCGTTTGGATGTGGAACTTTCCCTGTAAGACTAAAAAACAGCTCCAAGGCCAGGATACGTGGTTTGACCGTGTTTGACCACTTAGTGCTTTGCACAAAACTGCTGTCGTCAACAACGGAAAAGCGTTGGGTTTGATGCAGGGATGAGTTTTCTTAAAACTTATTTCGGAACATGTCACGGGTGGGACATGCTGGACAAGCAAAAGATACATGTATATCCATTCATTTTGTTTAACTGAAATTTATTCAATAAGGGATCATTCATACGCAGCTAGGGGGCGGGAGGGAGGGTTGTCAGTCATGTGCATGGCGAGCGTGCGGGGGGAGGGGGGG
>NMRB01002837.1:0-10183 GCA_002633025.1 Notospermus geniculatus
TGGCTATCTTTATTAGGATCAATGAGATGGTATTTGTAAATGATGTTCACTGCACTGGCCACTGCTATCTTTAGGATCATTGAGATGATAGAGTTGTCAATAACATTCATTTCTCTTTGGTTACCATTACCTTTAAAATCAATCATTCATTCATAATCAGAGACAGCTGCCAAGATGCCAAAGAGAAAAATACTTACCAGATGTGAAATTTATATATTAAACGGCTATGATGATTGCGGCTCCTCCCCTAGCCATATTGCGGCTTTTACAGGGGTAGGGCCCGCCTTTCTGAGCCAGAAAAAAAGAGAAAAAATCCTCACCCTTACCCTGAAGCTTGAGGTTTATTGGTATAATGAACATTCATGAAGTATGTGAGAGCTGCGTTGTTCTTTCGCAGCCACCACCCGGGCCCTCCTCATAGTGAACACCACAATATAGTGAACATTTTTTCCGGTCCCAAGGGTGTTCATTATACAGCGGTTTTACTGTAATTCGCTTAAAGCACTTAGTCTGTTTCAGAGTTTTCTCACACCATTTTGCTCTTGATGCATACCACCACCACTAAAGGACAGTGATGAAAGAACGTCAGAGATTGCCAATACATCTGTACTCTGTGTGTACATGTCAAAGAAAGCCATATGCTAACTGACTGATACTTTTTGCCTCATACTCGCAACCATTTTCCTTTTCTCTTTACAGAATGTATGAAACGAATGCAGGAAAAGATCCATCTTGATATTAAGTGTCCTAGGACTTGATGCTGTTAGAAAGTAATTTGCCAAAGAAGCAACACATGAGAGACTGCCACAATCATACCATAATCACAACTTCCTGCAAGGTGATTTCTGTAATATTTCAAATATCAGGACAAAATGAAAGGGGCCAATGACAATGTATGTGATTTACAGTATCAGCGCATAGCCTATCACATGTATCTAGCTCCACCATCCTTGATGCTCAACAACGAAGACATCATCTTCAAACATTGTCCGCAAACTAAACCTTCGTCGACTGCACCAGCTATTGCATTGTACATGTACTTGCAGTCAACATCAGTCGTGATGAATACAGGAGCAGCAGGAGTTATGCCACAATATGTAGGCCTACTAGTGTGTTCGAATATGACCTATATTTGTTGTACAGTTTGATTATGAACAAAATAAAACATTCTGGCTTTCAATTATGTGCATCTTACTGAGCTTTCTAATTCTAATGTTTAAAACATTCTGGCTTTCAATTAAATGTGCATCTTTACTGAGCTGTGTAATTACTGTGTAATTCTAATGTTACAAATCCATGACACCTTGAACCGCTCTATAACCTTGCCCATCGACCAAACTTTCTACATTGCTACTCAGTAATTCTCGATCAGTCAAGTTTGCCTAATTTCTAAGGGAAGGGCGATCTTCAAATTGGCTGAAAAGCCAATTTCTAGTTAAGAATGAGAACGATGAGAGGTAATCTTTGATGGTGTTGATAAGGCCAATGTAATGAATATTTTGTTTGTATCAGTTTCTAGGGTGGACGATGACAACTTGATATTGCCAGAACCTATCGTTCTTCCCAATGAGAATATACTGTCATCATTTGAGATAAATGGAAATGATGTGAGGGATCAAATCAAGTTGTTAAATATTAAAAAAGCATATGGGCCTGATGGGATAAGCCCTTTGTTTTTAGTAAAGGCTGTTGATGTGTTGGCACCTATTCTTGCTAAGTTATTTTGTCTTAGTCTCCAACATGGAATATACCCACGGAACTGGAAAAGAGGTAATGTGATTCCTATTTTTAAAAAGGGTGATCCACAACTAGTTGGTAATTACAGACCAGTCTCTTTATTGTGTATATGTAGTAAGATTTTTGAAAAAAATAATTTATAAACACGTGTATAATCATGTTCGACCACATATTTCTGTGTACCAGTCTGGTTTTGTTCCTTCGCATTCTACTGTAACTCAACTCTTGGAATTAAATCATAATATCATCCAGAGTCTTGATGAAAGAAATGAAATATTATGTACTTTTTTTGATATTTCAAAGGCATTTGACAGAGTATCTCACAAGGCATTATTGTATAAGATTAAAGGTTTAGGAATATCTGGTAACTTATTGAAGCTGTTAACTGATTACTTGAATGGCAGGGAGCAACGTGTAGTGTTAAATGGTGCAGTATCATCTTGGAGACCTGTAGCTGCAGGAGTGCCTCAAGGTTCTGTTCTTGGACCATTGTTGTTTTTAGTTTTCATTAATGATGTTTTCGACAGTGTTGATGGACAAATGAGACTGTTTGCATATGATACCTTGGGGTATTTGATATCCCAAGATCTTTTGAATTTTTCTTATTTGAGGCAGCGTGATATTGATCAATTATATGATTCGGCAATACGTTGGTGTGTTACCTATAATGCAACAAAGACTGAATGTATGGTTATGAGTAGACGACAGGTCCCATCCCAAATTGATCTGTATTTAAATGGGCAGGCTTTACCATTTGTGTCAAATCACAAGCACTTAGGACTGTTAATCGATTGTACAGGTTCATATCATGATCATGTTGAGGAAATAATAAGTAAGACATTGAGACGAATTGGGGTTTTCAGAAATTTAAAATACAAGGTGTTTAGAACACGTTATTATTTGAAATGAGAATTATTTAGTAGTGAGAATTTTTAAAAAGTCAGCATTTCAAACAAAGGATTCAAAAATGTACCCTTGCNGGCTGGCACTTATCAGTAAGATTTCCAAAAGTTTCCATTAATTCGTATGGCCATCGGGTGTCAACTTCGGGACAGTGTGACACGGGCATTAACCCCGTATGCATAAAAGTGGAATTAGCTTATTCCAGGTATAACGTTACATGTACGCTATACCTGGAACAGGCTTATTCCACCTTTATGCATAAAGTTTTAAAAAAAGTTAAAGTTTGGGTTTATAGTCTGAATATCAACAACGGTAGAGGTGTCATCCGACTTTACACTTTAACCCCAGTCTATCCTGAAACCTTTCAGTAGAACTCAGATGAGCTGCTCATTCAGTGCTACAATCTGAGCATTTCCGACCGGTACCCATTTATACACCTGGGTGGAGAGAGGCCAGTGAGGCAAAGAGACTAGTCCAAAGTGTCACGCCCAGTGGGATTCGAACCCGGGACCCTCTGACCGCTAGTCGGAGGCCCGAACCACTACACCATACGGCCCCATGCGACAAAAAGCGGGCTTGTATCTGAGAACGAGCTCTCAGCATGTCTTGCAAAGTTACTGACACGCCGGCCCGTATTTTATAATCGAGAGGTTAAGAAATCGCTCCGATAACGGTAACACTAACACTAACGCTAACGTTATTTTTTACATTGCAAATTATAGGCGTTTTTGGCGTTTTGACGGGCGTTTTGGATGCGATATCGCCAACAGCGTTAAAATCGCCGCGATAAAAACGCCCGTCAAAACGGCCCTTAAATGACATATTCCTGGAGTGGCAGCAATAGGGCCGTTTAGACGAGAAGCCAAAAACCACATTCGGATTCAATTTCTTTAAGACTAATGTCTTAGTAATTTAGTTGATGATAATAGTTGATAATCAAATTGATCATCAAATCTCCAAAGCTATCTCTTCAATGGGGGAGGCACTGATCAACATGTCTTTCTGTATTTGAGTGTCCGCCACACAATAAAGCGGGCATTGTCATACGGGGGGCATTCTCATACATTACACCGGTAATCAAGTATATATCTGTGTCTTCATTCTTGATATTACCTATTAATTTACAAAAGTAAAGGAAACCAAAGTTTTGTAATATTATTACTTTTTATTTATGCTTAATACGGCAAAAGGTGAACAGAACATTGGATTTTTTATTTTTTATTTTCTTTCCATCAATGCGTGGTAAGTGTCACCTCCTTCAACGCCATTATATTAGGCAACTGAGCAGCATGGAATTGGAAAGCATCTCTTGTTAACATCGACCTGAGTCGCCGCCGCATATTCCTCCTCCGCCGCCTTGTTATTATCCTGGATTAGGATCATTCCCAGCATGACCACCATCAACGCCTGCACGTTCATCAGAACGGATCGGGCCAAAGTGGATAGAGCCATTTTCCTGAAAATAAACAAGTAATTTATTGTACAACCTTCAGGATTGATTTATCTGCACCAGTCCTGTGATTTTACAGTGGGCAAATCATTTTACTTCAGATTTGTACAGCATTGCCGAGTGCATTTCTTTTGCAAAATTCAAGTAAAAGCATTTACTAGTGTTCAGATGACATCTCTGGTTTCACTGATGCATCATGAATGATGATTAGATGCGGCTTACTCCACAGTTGGCAGCTTTGTTGTATAACATCATATCAAACTTATGGGAAGCTTACACACCCTTAAAGCGAAGTGATACCGGATTTTATTTACATTTGGCTGGTGTTTGTAAACACAAAACCTGGGTTCAGATTTGCTCTAACACGATGTTTCCGCAGAACGACATAAGGACTGGACTATATTTCGATAATCTGATAAAATTAGACTTTTCAAGTTTTTTTCACTGGCATATGGAAATTTGTGTTTTCTAGCACTTTTGTACCTCTGCTGTGACCTGGTAAAACCTAGCAAGTCTCATTTAGACAATTTTGAGAAAATCAAGGAAAACCGTTTTCCTACAGGATTAAGCTCCAGGAGACAAAAGGAATTTCGTGTTGCCTTTTTAGTTGGGCATAATGGAAGGTCTTTCCAGTGCATAACATTTCATTTGGTTTGATGGCTTAATCAGGTTACATAATGACTTAGGGTGTTTTTTCCTGATCAAAGTTATTTCAGTGCTTACGGTTTTCATCAACAAGAACCTTAATACCTAGTAAGTTCAAATTAGGGGCTAACTCAATTTTCATAAAAAAGTGACTTACCAGGTTTTACCAGATCACAGGAGACCTGCATGCATGAGAGTTTTTGACACTCGTATCAAATGAAATGAAGGCTCAACACCCCTAGAGGGAATACATGTATATATGTATATGTGAGTAATTTTTCACACCCCTAGAGGGAATATATGTATACATGTATATGTGAGTAATTTTTCACATAACATCATTAATCTGCCTTGCCAAGGGCAAATTTGAAAACCTTGAAAATTCAATTATCCCATCCAGTTATCAAAATCTAAATATTTTGATATGGCATGAAATCAGTATATGCGACTTAAGAAAAAACATTTTAGACCCGCTTTGGGAGAGTTGATGTGAAGTTTTAGGGTAGGTGGATGTTATAGTTTAACAGGTTAATCATTGCTGTTTTAAGAAAGAAGGTACCGATCAGCTCCGAAAGTCAATTGAGCAGAAATTTATTGCGAACCGGAAGAAATAGTTTAAGGGACCGACAGAGTAATGGCGGATTTAAAATCCCCTCACCAAATGTAGGAAAAGGTTGGTGGATTTAGAAGCTTCGGGTGCGCATGAAAAGGGTGAAAAACGGATGCCCTTACCTTTAGAAATTAGATGAGTTGAAACAGTTCAATTGAAGGTAGAATCAGTCTTTTTCGTCTTCCTCAGCAAGGTTGGTTTGATTGCCAATCAGAATTTCGGGCTATTTATACTGTTTTGATGGCAGCAGCTTTCCAAAAGTCGACGTGCAACTTGACGCCAGCTTGTAAATCGCAGATGTTATGTCTGCTGATTGACGTCCGTGCGTCCAACTCGAAGCCAGCTTGTAACTCGCCTGGGTTTTTTGCCTGTTGATTCGTACTAATTTACATAAGTGGAGACAAATCTGCTGCAGAAGACCAGCGTACATTTTCCGCGTCCACAGCCAGATTTCTATCAAAATGATACCAGCTGGTGGCGCTCTGTGCGAGTCACGAATATCTCAGCAACCACTCAAGATATTTTGATCAAACAAAGCTCAAAATCCTTATAAACTTCCACTCTATCAACACTGTAACAAAAGTCGTAAAAAAAAAGATTTTTAGTGCTTTTTCTAATGAGCTACATAATTACGATATTTCCAAAATTTTGATGCAGATACAGTGGTGTGAATTAATGTTCGAACAGAGGGAGTTCAACTTTTCACTAAAGGCAGAATCTTTGTATCGCTTGCAACTGTAAGATGAAGTTGGATCAGATAGACAATGATATCCTACATCAATTACAGCAAAAAACACTTTTGATTAAGTCGCTTCATAAGTATTGCAAAATATCAAAATCGTGGGAAATCTCACGAAAATGATAAGTTGAATATCTGCTATGTGCGAATCAATATCAACATTCAAACAGCACCAGATTATACCCCCATTCAACATGTTATTGCAAGAGAAAAAATTCCACAAAATATCCGGACGAAATGTTGATAATAGCAAATCTCATGAAATAGTCAAATTTCGATATTTCACCATTCTCGTGATATGCAGTATCTGAATTCAGCGAAAACATATCAGACTAGAGGAGTGCATTCTAGGACTGACTCCAAATTATTTTGGAATACCGAAGTGACAAACTTTGCCTTTAATGAAAAGCTCAATTCCCTCTGTTCGAATATAAATTCACACCACTGTACGTGTATATGACCAACAAGATGTTAAAATTGGCCCAGTAGTATTTGAAATATTCAAAGTTTTAGGTGGGGATAAACTTATGTCCATGCCTGACTGTACATCCTTGTAAGAAAGTAGAGGACATCAATTTTTTGCCAAATATCTCGAAAACCGAGTGCATTCTAGGACTGACTCCAAATAATTTTGGAATACCGAAGTGACAAACTTTGCCTTTAATGAAAAGCTCAATTCCCTCTGTTCGAATATAAATTCACACCACTGTATATGACCAACAAGATGTTAAAATTGGCCCTGCCAGTAGTATTTGAAATATTCAACGTTTTAGGTGGGGATAAACTTATGTCCATGCCGGACTGTACATCCTTGTAAGAAAGTAGAGGACATCAATTTTTTGCCAAATATCTCGAAAACCGTTAGAGCAGTGGCGGATCCAGGAGTTGCCGAACGGGGGGGGGCGTGGAATGGGCAACCCCATTCCCTGAGCCCCCGAGGCGCGAAGCGCCGAAGATTTGGGGGTAAAAGTGCCGGAAACGCGATTTCCTGGCACCTGGGCAGGCCAAATTGAACTTTCTTTTTACTGAAAATCAGGGGTCTGATTATATGCCTTACAAAATTTTTGCTTCTCGGCGGCTGAACGGGGGCGTGCGCCGGGCACGCCCCCCCCCCCCAGCATTCTGTAGCAGAATAAATCCGACTCATACACAGTCAAGTGGACAATACTTCTCAGACAGTCCCTCTTTACAGATTTTATAGTCTGAAGTCTTCGAAAAAAGATTTCTGTTAATATCTCATGAATTTGTAATCTAGATACCCTCTACATAAATGTGTACGCTAAATTTTTAGCAAGACCATGTTACCCTGGAACATTTCGACACCACCTTTGTTATTTGTAGCTCCAGGAGAGCCAGTAAGAACAATCCCATGGTCAATCTCCAACGCAGAGGTCAGACGATTTTCACCTTACTGACTCTGCCTTCAAGCGTCAGTGCCCCGTACTTCTTTTCGCGTAGGAATGACGTCATTTAAGATGGCTGTCTCCAGTTAGCACGTGCTTATGTTTACCTCACAAAATCATGTGATCAAATTCGACCAACCTGATTGGTGCATCGATTTGGTTGCTTCTAAAATGGAAACTATTTCTGCCGGAACGACCGAACCGAAGCACAGCCATACGTGTAAACCGCCGCAAAATAGTGCAACACAAAATAATGAACAAATGTTTAAAAATCATGGTGTGTTTGGTGTTTTGGTACACTTCTGAACATGACAGTACGATTATGATTTTATTAGGGTGTAAAACTAGCTGTAGATCAGTTTGCATTCATTCTGTTCATTCCGAGCAGAAGTGATGAGGGCGTATGAAGCCAGTGGTACAAGTGGAGCAAACCGAAAACGCGGAACGCCGTACCACTGGGCTAGCGAGTTTGTCCCATGGTCCATTTCATTTCTGAAGCATCATTGGGAATTCGTGTGTGGTAGATTGGTAGATACAGCTCTGGAAAAAATTATTAGACCACCTCTATTTGACCCATGCATTTTCCATTAAAGCAAATGGCTCGCGAGGTTTGTTGTGGCGCCGTGACAGTTGGTCCTCGATATCAAGCACCACTTTGAGAAAAAGGCAAAAGAAGGATTTTAGTTTAATGGGAAATGCATTAGACAGCCAAACTTCGGAGGCGTATTCTGCAAAATCTGCCGCTTCGAAATCAATGTGAATAGTACAAGATGTACTGAATTTGAAAACGTCATTAACCCATTTTAACAAATTTTTAATGGAACCTCGTCCCCAGTGTTTACGTTCGCATATTTGCACAGGTTTTGCATATGGCTGGAGGCCGGCTTTGCCTGGAGGCTAGATTCACTCTCTATGGGAGGTACCACCAAAAATGTAAACAAACCCCGCGAGCCATATGCTTTAAAATAGGTCCCACAAACTCTCCAATTATTCTGTATGGACTGATTTATTGTGTTGGTCAATTTGCTCAAACTTCACCAAGACAATATTATAGAAATTGACTTCCCATAATGAAGAAACAATGAAGCTGTTAGAAGGACCTTGTCAAACGTTCTGACTAAAAGAAGGACATGAAGTGCATACATTTACTGTGCAGACAGCTGTCCACTTTACATCGCTTCTGATCAAACCTAAATTCTTCGAGCAGCATTTGTAGCATCATACGGACTTTATGCTTATAATTACAACCGAAGTCCTCTTTTTACAAAGTAATAAGTATACTTGAATACAGTGTGGCACAAAAGGGTGAATTAACTTTTTGTCGGACCTATTTAATGGGAAACGAGAGGAAATAACAGAGGTGGTCTAATAATTTTTTCCAGAGCTGTATAGCGTCAGGGTATATTGTGCATATGATCATGCATCTTGTTAACAAGTTTTCCTTTAAAAACTTTGAAGTAATATTGTCATTTCGATGATCATGTCAAAATGATACCAGCTGGTGGTGCTCTGTAAGAGTCACGAGTTGTTGGCAGCTGTCCCCTCACATGATCATGATGTCCAGGCGAAAAAAATGACGTGTCTTTGCGCTTTTGCAAAACAACAACATCTGTGGTCCTTCCACGTGAGAGAGAGGAACAACATATGGCGATAAATGTTATCACCTTCCTGACACCCTGCCAGGTACACTTTGAAATATTCCAGTCCCTAACCCCCCAACAGCCAAAATATTCATCACTCGATTCAATGCATTTTGTATCACAGAATTGTTGATATGATTCGTGGGGTGATCCCAATAAAGCCTAGGTCACATATCATAATAATAATAATAATAATTACAGCATTTTATAGCGCCCTATACAAATAGAAATTTGCTCTAGGGCGCTGTACAATTAAAAAATATTACGTAAGAGAAAAACTAAAACACTAAAACATAGGTGCTACATCAGACTAGTGTACATTAAAATAATATTGTCTGAAGAGGTGTGTTTTTTTGTCTCTTGAATGACCCGACGCCTGACGCTTCCCTTATGGCAGCAGGCAGCTCGTTCCACAATTTAGGAGCAACCAACGTGACCCGTATTTCTTTGTGCGGGTCCTTGGCACGGACAGGAGCTCCCGGCCCGCGGAACGTAGCTGCCGTCCTGGAACATGCCTCACGATCAACTGGTTAATGTAGCCAGGCGTCAGGCTATTCAGAGACTTGAAAACCAGTAAAAGTATCTTGAACTTGATGCGTAGATGGACTGGCAACCAGTGCAAGTCTTGGAGGACTGGTGTGATATGATCACGTTTCTTAGCACCAGTTACCAGTCGTGCCGCCGCATTCTGCGGTGGTTAATCCTAAGTTGCGCTTCCACTACAAAAAAAGCCGGTATTTGTCCGCTCTTATTCTGCTTCCATTACAGAATTGCCGGGTTTAATAAGTCCGGTTCTATTAAGTGCGGATCTATTTAGTTCGGATAGCATAGCCGATCATACTCCGAATCTAGATGCGGATAAATTTTGTAGTGGAATGGCAATAACACCGGATCTATTTGTAGTATTATGCTCGGCTACAGGTGGCTCCACGGTCGCTTGCGACTGCGCATGACCTATCCAAACTAAACAGATCCGCACTTAATAGAACCGGACTTATTAAACCCGGCAATTCTGTAATGGAAGCAGAACAAGAGCGGACAAATACCGGCTTTTTT
>NMRB01002837.1:16522-31615 GCA_002633025.1 Notospermus geniculatus
TATCCTTATTAGCTACACCTATGATAAAAATTTGAAGATGATCTAGTCATTAGTTCAGGAGTAATTGCACTTTTTGTGTTTTTGGTTTCCGCCACCTGGTGGCCAAACTGAGAGTCGAATCGGACCGAAACTTGGTGTCGTGGGTCATCTGACCTAGGGGTATATATGTACCAAGTTTCAGATCAATAGCTCCAGCGGTTACGAAACGTGCCCTGCTAACGGACAACGACGGACGACGACGACGACGACGGACGACGACGGACGACGGACGCTGCACCATCGTAATAGCTCACCCCAGTGAGCTAAAAATCGTACTACTTTTCAGCCATTTGGCCAAAACGTACTATCCCTTTGCAACAACTAGCACAAAAACCGTCTTATTCTGCACCAGAACACGATAATCGTCTACTCTGTCATTCTTGTCTGGCCGGCCAAAATAGTACGATTGGCGACTACCTGATACCCCACAAGTTGTACGAAAACAATCCATCACTACGAGGCTGTTTAACACCTAGCTGTCAGTCATTTTAATTTGATACTTCTGCAGTTTATCTACCATGGATGTGAATACCTGGGATTGCATAATGTGTAATTAAAGAGTGCTGTGTGAATTTCCACTCTCAATACAGGCCTATCCCATGATGCATCTTAAGTGTTTGACAAGTGTATGAGAAGAGAAATAGCTCGCAGACGAATGCCTGGTCAGTTGTAAAATTAGATGGTGCAAGAATTACAACGTTAGGGAGCATGTTGGCATTTACATTTTGCCAGCATTGTGAAGTTTTGAAGTTTTTTAGACGTATAGACAGCGACGGGATGATCATTACCCAGCGAAATTAGTAACTCTCATTTCACGCTAACTCCCTTAGAATGAGGGGAAATACTGCTGAGAGGGACAGGAACACAGTGGCACATTACATCTGTGAAGGCCTACTGCTTACAGCGCCCGCCACGCAATCCCAGAGTCCCGTTCGAATCACTGTTCTGATCACCACTTTTTGGTCCCTTTAAATTAATGATCAGCTTTTCGCACCCTGACACTGCCTGAGTGCGTTTGTTGCCCGTTATTTGACAGTAACGTTGTTGTAAAGTGTTTTCAAGAAGACATACACTGTAAGTCATGTCACACGACAGACAAAGTTGACCAATTCCTGTAGCCAATTAAAATTCCAACTCAAGTCGTTCGTGTGTTGCGGGCTTAAGTCAGCATAGGCCAAAAGGCTTTCGATTCCCTTGACAACCATTGCCTTTGCCTAGAGTGAGACTTCCCCAGTAGGCCTACAGCGGGAACATGACGCCCAAGGGTGTAGGCCTAATGCAGTGTATAGTCAGGATGCGGTTTCCCACTTTCATCAAGAACACACAATTCTGTAGCAGACATGGCAGACACTAAATTTTGAGTAAAGATGGGCTAGACCAGCAAAGCAACATTACACACAGTGACCTCGGCAAACGCTGCAAACCATCATCAAAGGAAGTGTGATTGACAGCCAGCTGATAAGACATCTGGAGTCGCCTGAAGGTGATGGCTGATTTCCGTACACAGTTTATTCTGTAGATGTGGACGCAAAGCGTACTACTTTTTCGTCCCAGACAAGTCTGACAGGAGAGACGGTATCCGTGCAATACCTGGATTAAGGAGTAGACGGATAATGAGCTAATAAAATCACCCGACGGTTTTCGTCTAGTTCTTGGCAATGATAGTACGTTTTGGCCAAATGGCTGAAAAGTAGTACGATTTTTTCTCACTGTGAATTTATATTACCCTCGTAAAATGGCGGCTCTCCAGTCTGTCGATTCAGTCGGATTTTTGGCTCCTGTTCCTTACAAACAATAACTTGTCGAAGGATTTGCGTGGACTTGGTGAAGAAACGTCGATAGAGTGTCGAAGCAAGCTCACGCCGGGAAATTGATCGTATTACCGCCTGGCTTGCTTGTACCATCTTGGCTACCAAGGGTTGTGACATCGCTCCGCCTACGCTCGCACAAACCCTTGGCATCTTTCGCAGTCGTCACCTGTATTTCACAGGCTGTTCTGTTACCACCCCGCCGTTCAATATGCATTTGGTACTTTCACATTTAGTCTCGGTTTATTTCAAATAGATATGTCATTGTATAGTGTTTATTGACTTTCTTATAATTTAGGAACTGCTACTTATCCTTATTTTTAACCATTAATTGGAAGAAATCAGTATAAGGAAAGTGAAAGGATCTGGACGGAAGACGAAGATTAGCCGCACCCCCCAGGCTAAAATACACTAAAATATCCCTATTTCCGGGCTGTTTCCAAAAACTATACCTACCTAAACTTGCAAACTAATAAAATCTCTTCCGTCCAGATCCTTTCACTTTCCTTATACTATAAATTTCTTGAAAAATCTCGAAAAATTCAATCTAGCTCACAAAACGTAAACATACCGGTGACACAAAACATATCAACACACAAAACCCCCCAACACAAAAGCTTTTGGAACAGCCGGCTTTTCATCACGCGTGAGCGAACGTGGCCGAGATTTCACAATAGGNAATCTCAGGAGGGCTCTGATTGGTACATTGATTTCCCGATGTGGGTCAATACAGAAATTCGTGCGAAAGCTTCCAGGGGTAGTGGCGTAGTCGTTATGACGTAGCCAATACACGTGGAGTTCCAGGATGACACACCTGCAATGGAGGCATTATCTTCAGTTGTCCTGGACAAACGAATCTTGCAAGATATTGGGAAACTGTCCTGCTTCAGCCATACTGGTTACTTGGAAGTTTATCATTCTGAACTGTTGCAGTATATGCCTAAGAGTAAGCACTTTTCCTACCAGGGCATGAAATGTAGGACACAGTTATGTGCCTTAGACCACAATGTTCATGTGAATCGTGATCAGAAAGTCAACAAAAGTGGTCCACGAGCTGGGTTGCCAGGGTTTTCACATGCTTGTCCAAAAGGTCGTGACCATTGGGTGGCCAAGAAATTAAAGGAGAAAAAACAGTATCCCCATTTGCCTCAACTCTATGCTACTGTGGTGAAGAATATTGTAGATGGTAACAAGCCAGGTCCACTGCCCAAGCCAGATCTGCCACCAAGGATAACCAACATTGAGAAACCAAGCTTGGATGATTCATTGAGATATTCTCGACGCAAGGGCCCAACGCGCCGCGTAGCGGCCAACAGCGAAGCTAGCCAAAGACTTGTCACGGGTCAATCAATTTGAAATATCTATGCCTGTGGTAGAGGTAAAGGCATGATATCAGACATACTTAGGTTATTGAGAATGTCCCATTTCGATTATGCAATGACCTTGATGATCAGATATCCAGGTCAAGATCAACCATTGGATGAGTTATTGGCATGAGATCAAGTTCATGTCAATATCATATGTCATACCGGTATGTCATGTCATGTCATATCATATCATTTCATCATATCGTACCTCAAGGTAAAATCCTTGAATTTGATTGGCCGATACGCATCACGTGGCCTTGTAACATTTTCTAATGTTACATGGCATAATGTCACATGGATGGGCGTGGCTAAAACAAAATGGCTAACGTTTTTTTCATTTGACCGCTTCGAATATTTGAAGTCGGATACCAGGCACTCGAGCTCAGATCGAATCATATTTTAGTGTCGATTGGCGGGGTATCGGCGTATATATAATAACTCGTGTGTTGCATGTTGCGTGGAGCAGAGGAAACAGCAGGCTAAACTGGCGTGATAAATGGTAGGCCTACCTCACCGACCGGTCCGCGCTGCCTGCATGGCAACCTCAATGTGTGTCGCATCTGGTGACGTAATGACGTCATCGCGTCTGTTGGTAGCAATGGCGCGCAATGCGCTCAGCGCTTCTCTCTTCGACTGACTCGGCATGTAGGCCTAGATTTATGATCTATTTTGGTCAACTGTTACCGTTTATAATGCAGAGGTACGATATAGAAAATGGTGCCCTAACATGTCGGGGGACAGACCGAAATGTCACCCCCCGAGAAAACATTGTTGACCTCGGCCGAAGCGGCCTCGGTCAACAATGTTTTCTCGGGGTGACATTTTGGTCTGTCCCCCTCCATGGCAGGCACCATTTTCTTAATATCATATTGCACCGCACCACACCGTACTGCACCGCATCACATCACATCACATCAAGGATCCTGATCTCTGTCAGTGTATCCCAATCTCTATCAATGTACATGTACATGTATCTGATCTCTGTCAATGTATCTTGATCTCTATCAGTGTACCATTGATTCTTGTAGAACAACCTGTACATAGGGAACCATACGACATTTACAATGTCATCTTGTTCAATTATGAAGGCAGTCATTAAAGGCAGTGAGTCAGTGTAGGAAAACCCATCGGATGTCGTAGGTGAATACGCACATTTTAGTAGCTTTGTAAAAGGTACAAACAGTTGTAGATCAGTGCATAGGCAATCTGACAGCCCTTGTTGATCATTCAGTTACATCATGGGTTTTCCTATACTGCACCACAGAGCAATGGGTGGAGAATCTTTCAAGAAGAAAGAAGACACCAAACTTACCTCGTCTCGGTCTAGTGGTTCGAGCTCATCTTTCTCCTCAAAAGAATCTCTGTCTCATGTCAACTAATCAATGGATTGAGACAACGTTTGGTGGAAGTATGCTTGTGCGTTTTTCAGGTCACCCTGTATGTAAGTTACTTTTTGTTACGAGGTCAAATGACACAAAAGTGTCACAAGTTTGTCTGAAATTGATCCATTAGTTCTTAAAATAGGTGTGATGTTGGTGTTAATAATTAATATGAAAGACTGTGCATGTTCATTGTCGACTGCATTGGCATTTTGTATGTGGACAATTTTATGATGGAAAAAAGTACAGCTTGCACTAATTTATAGTTCAGACATCAACTGTTGTGTCTCTTCTGTAAGCTGATGGAAATGACACACATGTACTAGTAATGACCTGGGGCCTGTTTCATAAATGGAGTTTAAGCGAATGGTACTTTAACCAAATGGAAAATGCATGAAGTTTAATGGTACCATTAGCTTTAAAGTCACTTTTTTGAAACAAGCCAACACAATTGGCTACAAATGCTTTGAAAGTACGACCTCGACCTCGGATCCAGTGTAACGTATCGAGGCTATCACTCCAAAATTTCCAGTGCTTGCTATCCAGTTGGAGTGCTTTTCCCACACTCTCTGTCAAACGCAATCCTTCCACTGCTCCCATTAATTCCAATCTCGGGATGCTAACTGGCTGTAGTGGTGCTACTCTAGACTTTGACGCGACCAATCCACTGCTAACAGCGCCTCCTTGGTAGACTTGTCTGCTATACACAACCGCTCCGTACGCTTCTTCAGACGCATCTGTGAACACGTGCAGCGAAATTTCGACCACCTCCATTTCCAATCTCAGGCACCTCGGAATTCTCACGTTTGGCAGATCATCAAGTTCAGCGAACCATCCAGTTATCTTGGCTGACAAATGTTCATCTACAGGACTGTCCCAATCTATCCCATTTGCCCACAGTTGCTGCAGCAGTACTCTAGCTCTAATGACATATGGCGACAAGAATCCCAGTGGGTCAAACAGCGTCGCAATCCATCTCAAGAACATCCTCTTAGTGATCATAATCTCTGAAATGTCGGGTGGTTGACGAGCTTTAAACGAGAATACATCTTCCTTAGGCAGCCAGCGTACTCCTAATGTCTTCACCTCTGGAAGTTCACCTCTATCCAAATCCACTTCTGCTACACAATCAGATGCCGGGATTGCTTTCATAACTTCTGAATTGTACTGATGGACGCCTCGTTTAAACATGGGTCATTGAACCATCTTTTTTGAAGATGGGGATTTGGCCTAGTGGTTTAAGGCGTGCTGCCCCTTAGTGCTGGCGATTGATGCCTTATGCAAGGGTCCGTGGGTTCAATTCTGGTAGGAAGCAATGTCTTTCACCTTAGAAACTCGATTTCTATTTCATATTCTTTACTTGTATCTCCATTATTTGTGACCCCTTGCATAACATAAAACTGTTTGGGTCGGAGATTGTTTGGACTACTCGCTGGGTACTGATGGACGCCTCGTTTAAACATGGGCCATTGAACCATGTTTTTTGAAGATGGGGATTTGGCCTAGTGGTTTAAGGCGTGCTGCCCCTTAGTGCTGGCGATTGATGCCTTATGCGAGGGTCCGTGGGTTCGATTCTGGTAGGAAGCAATGTCTTTCACCTTAGAAACTCGATTTCTATTTCATATTCTGAATTGTTCGAAATATATTTCCTAGCATGCATTCCTGCGAGCTCCCACACCTATCTTTCCATTTGGTTTTGAATCAATTGTATCATCCATATATGTGCTATCAAGGACGCCTTCTGCTCCCAAGGGATATTTCTCCTGTAGCTCCTCAGCATGATGTCTTGTCACGAACTGAGCAAGGAATTGGGAGGAGTTGTTTCCAAACACAACTCTCTCAAACTGATAGATATCTGGTTTTCTCCCGGTGTCCATTTCCCGCCAAAGAAACCGATGATATGGCTTATCCTCATCTCTGAGTTGAATTTGGCAATAGATCTCGGCAATGTCACACATAATAGCGACGGGTTCTTTTCTAAAGCGAAGTACTATTGAGAACAAGTCATTCTGCAACTTGGGGCCTTGGTGAACAAAGTCATTTAGTGACACACCATCAGTTTTAGCCGATGCATCATACACAAGACGAGTCTTTGTTGTTGATTTGTCCGGCCTGAGAATCGGAAAGTGTGGCAAGTACCATCCTTTTTCGCCATGTTTCTCTGTGGGAACCTTTGTGACGTATCCTTTCGTTTCATAAGCCTTGATTACATCACTGTAAGCCTGTTGCAGCTGAGAATCTCTCTTGAGTCTCTTTTCCGTATTTTCTAACCGATGAAGTGCCGTTGATAGTTGTCAGGCAAGTTTTCCTTATCTCTTTTCCAAAGTATCCCTACTGTATATCGCTTACTCTCTGGATCATAACTCAATGACTGACGAACTGACTCCATGGCCTCCTTTTCATCTGGCTTTACAATAGCTTCCACTGTTGTTGACTCTGGTACCTCCCAGTAACGACGTATCATTTGGTTCAATTCAGCATCTTCTCTTGAGATAAATGTAAAGTGGGTGGCCGGGTTCGAATCTATCGAATCTGCTGTCCCCACACAGGTCCACCCTAGGGGGGTGAGCCTCGCCATAGGCTCACCTGGTGCTCCTCTGACTTCCTTTATCGAATAAATGAGATCTAACTGATCGACTCCAATCAATATGTCAACTGTTGACTTTCGTGGTACCGCTGGGAATGTCTGCCAGATGTGTCCATTTGTTCTTTTCTCGATCCCAGTTGATAACTTTCATGTTGCCTGTGACTGAATGTGACGTTGTATATGCTGAAGCTTTCTTACAGGTTTTCCCATCCAGACTACTGATCTTGAATTCCACGAATGATGTCTGCAATGTCTCTTGGGCTCCATTGATAACATTGACGACCATTGTCTCTGGATCTCCTCCTAGCTCTAAACTCTGCAGCGACATCTTCACTAATGTATGACATTGTACTGGCGTCATCGAATAGAGCATTGACTTTGATCTTTTTCAAACCATTTGTCAGGTAGACTGGTACAGTTCTCAATCCAACCAACACTGATCTGCCGGAACTCAAGTGGGTATCTCCATTTGTCACATGTGATCTAGTCTCTTGTGGAGCTTTCTCTTTCTCTTCCTTAGACTCAACTTTTTCTCCTTTTGTTGTTCCTGAGCCTTGGATTCCTTTTTGGAGTTTTCCACTTTACTCTCCCTTTTCTCATGCAGTAAGCGATGATGAAGTGACCGACATTTCTCTATTCCACACGGCCGACTCCTCATGCATTTGTCTCCCTGGTGTGCATAACTCAGACACCTGAAACAAGCATGGTGCTTCTTGGCTGCTGTCCATCTGTCCTCAACTGGGAGGGATTTGAACTTCTGACACGCCCATAATCCAAAATGCGACGGATCGGAACATAATCTGCATGATAGCCTTGACCTGCTGCTCTTCTTGTCATCTCCATGATCTGTGCTCTGACCAAAGAAAGTCTTGGGTTTTCCTCTAGACTTCTTGTTTTCTGATTCTGATGACACTCCTGCTATTGTCTCTTGAGCTGCGACCAAGTATTCTGCCTCCTGATTTATAAAGTCCCTGATAGACATAACACTTTCTATCACACGCTTCTCCACAACCCACTCTTTGTACACCCTTAGTCAAAAGTAAATAGACAGCTACTAAATTCAATATTTCCTAATATAGCAGCTAGGCACAATTTTTCTTTTGATTTCCATTGATAACAATTGCTTTGGAAATTTCTTAGACCAAAATTATCTTGCTGTCCTTTGAACTGATTTTTTGGTGAAAGTTTGAATTTTCATCAAAAAAAGTGATTTTTTATTCGGGATTTGTTGGTGATCGCACCTATGCCATCTTGAAGCACATTTGTTTCTGAGTAGAATCTAGCTTTCGGATCCCATGGATCTGTAGGGGGGACAAAGTTACAGAGGGACTTTAGCAGTGATTTTGTTGGGTTAGGCAAGTTCGATCTTCCACGTGCTCTTCCGTATTTCATACCGACCAAGTGTTGAATATTCAGCAGTTCTCGGTCACAAAGCACACGCTCGGGGGAAACCACATTGACTGCGTTGCATCATTATTATTGATTGTATTGTGCACCATAGTTTAGTTTTGAACGGGCAAACATGCTTTGTGGTTAGCTGTCTGCGGTAATCGCCTATAGTTCGGAACGTCATCCCGGGACCACTTAGGCCTTATTGTTATTCACATTATTTCTTATTGAAATTCCAAAGGCTCGGTCAAATAGGCCCAGTATGAATAGCGATTATTATTCGTGACCCTGAACTTGCCGCGTCACAACTGGTTGGTTATGAATGTGGTATCAGACTGGCAACTGGAAAACCCTAAAAGTGCCTGTAAGAAACCATCAATAACTCGGTTGCAGAAGCTCCAATTCTTTATTTCAAAATATCATTGTGTCTGGAAACAGTAGAGCTGTAAAATGCTCAGGTTCTCGATTTTGCGAAGGCGATAATAAAAAACCTCATTTTTGACAAAATTTCAATCTTTCACCAAAAAGTCACTAAACTATACCTGGGTCATTTCGGTGGAAAGAGGTGCCAAAGCAGTTGTTATGAGTGAGTATAAAAAGAAAAAATGCATTTCATTAATATTAAAAGAAATATTGAATTTAGTAGCTGTCTATTTACTTTTGACTAAGGGTGTACTTCACTAACAATGTCTTTGACAACTTTTTCTGAGTTCTTAAAAACAAAGTCCCGTCTGCGAGTTCTGCCTGCTGATTTGCCTCTTGTAGGTTTATAATCAAACCATCTAACAGTTCTGCTAGCTTTTCCAGAGCCTTTTCATCACCGTCCTTCACACGTTCAAAGTTCTCCAGTTCCTCTATGCGCAATAACAATCCTCGCCTTTTCCCTCCATATTTTCGCTCCAACCTTTGTTTTGCCATCTCATAAGCTGCTGCGAATATCCAAGATTCTCGATAATTGTCAGCGCCTCCCCTCCAAGGCATTTCCTCAATCTCAACAGTTTGTATTCTGGAGTGGCCGATGTTCTATCCACGCACGCGTGACAAACTGTGGCAGGTTCGTCCCTTTTGTCGAACTTTGACCTATGTGACCTTGAAAAGTACGTCAAATCAAAAACCCGTTATATGTGTTATGTATCCTTATTAGCTACACCTATGATAAAAATTTGGAGATGATCTAGTCATTAGTTCAGGAGTTATTGCACTTTTTGTGTTTTTGGTTTCCGCCACCTGGTGGCCAAACTGAGAGTCGAATGGGACCGAAACTTGGGGTTGTGGGTCATCTGACCTAGGGGTATTATATGTACCAAGTTTCAGATCAATAGCTCTAGCGGTTACGAAACGCGCCCTGTTAACGGACGACGACGACGACGGACAATGGACGCTGCACTATTGTAATAGCTCACCCCAGTGAGCTAAAAATTACTTCAAATGTCATTGATTGTTGTCCCATTGAAATTGGTTTGTAACACAGAATTATCCCTGCAAATTGCAAGATCATACCTCTCTAATTTTTTCCACGGATCACAAATCGCAATCTTCAATTGAAAGTGAAACAGCCCCTTTTCAACCCCAACCGGGGTGTCTTCCTCAGGAACTTTCTAGTAGAGACACCAGAAGTGAATGACAAGATTGTCTGGGGATCGTCCACATAATCCATCGTGGGATTCGCTGCGTGGAACTTTCGGTAGCGACTTTTCAAATACAAAATTTCAGACACCAGTTCACCTTTAAGATTACGTATCTAATGATTGGACATGTTAGCAACACTCGTCCTTAAAATTGTATAAGGTCTCGGGAGGCCAGTATCATCAGCATCACTTGCCTGGGAATCCCTTTCGTTTTCCCATGTAACTACAATAAAAACCAGAAAGGGAGAATCGGAGCTTGGTGAGGAGTTGACCTGGGAATACTATTACCAGGAAAGAGTGTTACCTCGTATCGGCAGTGGGACGAACTAGGAAGAACGCATTTATTTCAGATGCCATTTCATAATCTTGTGAAATAGCTGCTCGTCTCTGAGAATTACAGAGACCTCCCCTGCATTTTTCTTGATATTATCGTGTCATATTATCATTTACGTAGGTTGTTCTGTAGTTGAAACACAAGAACCGGCGTCGTGTGTCGAAATTGCTGTTTGCCATAGAGGCGGCATCTCGTAGTGGTGATTCAATAAACCGGTGAGTACCATCATTTTATCGCCTCTTTTCGACCAAAATTGGAGTTTACTGAGACCGGAGTACTCAATCGCACCATTATCCTGATCAACCTCTTCCATTCCGCGCCCAATGGGCGATATATATGAATAGAAACTAGCATTTGCTTTAACTACCGGTATTTAAGCATTTACTTGTATCGGTAATAAATTTATGTTTTCCTTCATATAAAGCAAACGCTTTTTAGCATCTAGTGTTTGCTTCCAAAGTAAACACTTGCATCCGTATGAATAAAGTACGGTAGAGCATATGCTTTTTACTAGGCGGGAAATCCTTCGAATTTTCAAGGTTGCCCCAGACGTGGATTGGAAATTTAAGTAAATGGTCTGAATCAGGGACAACAGCATCCGTTCCCACTTCTTCTGATTGATTGGTCGATTTCCTGTTCTTAGCACATCTGCATTGCCTTTTACCTTGGTATTTATGTTATTTACCTTCCTGGGGCCATATTCATAAAACGCTTCTAAGCCTAGCTGACAAATAAATTGGCCTGTAGTTGGCTACTATCCCTAGTTGACTTCCAAGTGTTATTCATAAAATGTTGCTAGGCCTAGTTGCATGCTAGGTTGGCTGCTAAAGTTAGAGGTGGTCTGGGGTACCTCTAAGTCACTAGTTGCCAACTATTTCCTTTTCCTGCTTGGCACTGACAAGACAACATGGCAAGGAAACTCCTTGAGATTGTGGAAATTGGCGAAATGTGCCGTGCTTTACACCGACAGCGAGTAGAGACAGCCGGAACCCTATAGATATCTTCAGTGATGATGAATTGATTCGAAGATACAGATTCTCACTGGAAGGAATAATGTTCATCACGGACTTAGTTACCCCAGATATCAAGCATTCAACAAGACGAAACAAGGCTATTTTCCTTATCAGCAAGTCACTCTTGCTCTGCAATATTACGCATCGGGAACATTTTCATACATTGTTGTGGATCCATTACAACCCATTATGTTTCAAATGTAGTGACGTAGGCCTAGATGATAAGAGGTCAACGTCATCGTCAAACTTGAAAATGATATCACCCAAACTTATGTTATTATTGAGGATGCCCATTTCAGTTATGCAATAACCTTGATGATCAGAATCATGGTGTTACATATGACAATTTCCATTCTTAATCTAATGAACCTAAGGGAACCATATGACATTTTCAATGTCCTCTTGTTGTTAATGGAACGATAATGAGAGCATGACAATGAGGGCATCTACGTGATGAAACTGAGTTTAGACTTCACTTCCTCCCTGAGCAGCCAAGTTTTAGCCTATCTAAGACAGCGATGGTAAACAAATTAGAATCATTGATGTTTAAGTAGCCTACATCAAGTCAAACTGCACTACAAAGCGCCCTGTCACTGATTCCAGTTAATACATGATCTTCAATTTGTGAATTACGAAAAACAAGTGTAGTGCGAATTACAAATCAAACAAAACATTCCCTTCTTCGTGACAGCTATTGTACTGTGGGATACACTGTGTACAGTAACAGATAGGCCTAATGGCTGGTGTTCAATGTAAATTTACTACAATATTTAAAGTAAAATCATTTGCTTGCTTTTATAAATATCAGCCATAGGCCACAATGCACAAAACATCATCCCCGACAGAACCTATGACCTTGGTGCCCTGAAAGTAAACACTCAGCCCTTTGAAACTGAAACTGACATCTTGTGGTTTTTGTGGTTTGGCCGTCTTCCCACATTCTAGTTCACAACTATTATTTCCTAGTTGGCAACTAGTTAGCAGGGTTCCTAGTGCCGTTTTATGAATAGAAAAATAGATGTCAATTAACAAGAAGACAACTAGTGAGTTAGAAGCCAACTATCCCCTAGTTGGCAACTATTTTAGCAGCCTTTTATGAATATGGCCCCTGGTCAATTGTTGTTTTCATCTAAATCTCACCGCACACGAGAGCTATCTGCTAAGTAAAATTTGTTCGTGACATTTTTTCTGGATTCATTTTCTCTCGTGCGGCCTACAAGGGACATTTGATTTTTTAAATATTGGATTAAGTTTTCATAGTTGCTTATGTAATATCATCTCATATTTCAAATGCAAGACAATGATAATTTGTAGTATAGTTGTTGACAACCCATAACTGTTGGGAACGACCAAACGTTCCCTCAAGTAGGCCTATGCTAATGATGTAATATGCCTATCAGGGTTATATGACTTCGGTAACATAACAGCAATGATGCAATAATAAACCCAATCCCAGAGTGGAAATCAGAAATGTCATTCTGAAATGAAGTGTGTGATCACTGAACATGTTCACCCTTTGTCCATTTTGTGTCAAGTCTTGTGGGGTTCATTGGCCAGGCTTCTTTTACCAGAGCGCAGTTTGCCCCTTTCAAACTGTTATTGAACTGTTGGGCCAGCACCGATTACACATTGAATGTACCAGTCCACAACTGTTATGTCCCGGACTGTTGTTGTATTACTGTTGTGGTGACAGTCTGGGAAGAGTTGTTGGGATAGTGCAGGTGGCTCTGGTATAAGAAATAGAAGACAGCGATCAAAGGAATGCATGTGGTAACAGTAGAGGAATTTGTTTAAGTTAAATTTATTTAAGATCACCAAACATCCATCATGTCTTGAAATTTTTATATGTAATCCCAACCTGAGTGAAGAACAAACAATGGTGATTTGCTGGTGTAACACAGGCCAATGTTCCTCATTTTCGGTGTTTCCTTCTATGTATTGGAGACATTGTGAAAAAAGACAGCGTGAGAGACCATGACAATTCGATACTGCAGTACAATGGGAAGAAGATTCACACGCAGAAACACTGATAAATGTTACACAGGTGTGATAAAATATAACGTCCCCACCCGCCTGATGCCCCTGCATTGTTTGTCACAGGATTAAGGGTCTTGGTCTCTCTAGAGTCCAATTCAATGATGTCGCTTAATCCGTATGTATTGTTGGGGGACATCACATATCGGGGGACAATAGATTCTACTACACAGGTGTAACAGGGATCAAAATCCCCCTGGAATCAAAGTCCGGTCTTATTGTTCGGCAAGGGATTAGAATATATATGGCCATGGAGACCATTCGAATGTAACCTTACAATAGCGAGCTATGGGTCATACGAATAGAGACTAGTAAATGCTTTTACTTGAATTTTGCGATACAAATGCACTAGGTAATGCTGTACAAATCTGAAGTAAAAGCATTTGCTAGTCTTTATCGATATGACCCATTGTTTGGCGGACTTGCATTCCTAGGACTTGATTCCTGTCACACCTGTCTGTAGTAGGTCTGCGATTTTTCTCTCCAAGCAGTTTGAAACATGTGACGAGCTGAAGTGAAAATGAAACACAACAATCACAAGCCTTTCACCACAAATGTGCTAGCTTCAATTCATTGTGACCTGACGGTGTCAGGATAATGCCATTATTGATCTCTTGATTGTTATGTCGCTAGAGTTATTACGACATGATTGGTGATTAATACTAGGCATATTACATCATAACTTTGGGCCTACCTGGGGAAAAGTTTGGTCGTTCCGAACAGTTATGGATTGTCAACAACTCAAATAGCAGTGAACATTTAGTCCAGGAGCCCACAGGGGTCAGGGTAGCTGGGAAGCGAACCAATTTTTCACCCTGTAGAATTGCTGTTTGGGTGTCACAGTTCAGTATTCTGAGAGTCTGCCGGGGATCTGGTGGTGGGTGTGGCTGTGAGGGCTTTGACACTGGAGGAAAGCAATTGACCTAGATCAGCTGAAAGGTGAACTACATCAAACCTACCACAAAATTTCCACCACTACCAATGGTTTCTTAATCGGACAATTTTTCTCATGGAATCGCTTCAGCTATTCAAGCAAATGTGTATAGCATATTTTGATTACATAATCAATCAACTTTGGTTGTACGCAGGGTGTCCCAGAATTACTTGCCTGTTAAATGGCTGTCTAAAAGGTAGTAGTTGGCTCTGTGGTGCTTATTTCAATTTATTACCCATGGGATTGTGCCCAGACATAGGCCTACTTGACGCAGGCGGTTGAGGTATAAAATAAATAATGTTAACCCTTTCCAGTTAAAGTTATTAAAAATGGCACATAGACTTCATCTCGAGGACTTTAATCTGATGTTGACAACTGCAAAAATGAACAAGCCTTGCGGCGTAAATGGTTCACGTGGGAAGAGTTGGACGATCGTGGATTCATGTTCAACGAAGATAGATAGACCTGAATTTGGGTTACGGCAGGGTTCAAAATGAGGTTTTGTTGGTGGTGTCATGTGACTGTTTGTCCATGTTGGTGCTTGTTGATTGTACCCGTATATGGCGGGGGGGGGGGGGCAA
>NMRB01002837.1:31627-66247 GCA_002633025.1 Notospermus geniculatus
AAATGAAAAAAACCAATAACGTCTGGTTATATTTATAGTAGTTTATTGATTTAGGATGTGACATGTTGATAATGACATGAAAAGTGGTCTTGATTGAAGAAGCACGCAGGTCGACTTCTCGTCTGATGAGATCGGCGGGGATGCTGTTCAGTTCGTTGTAGGCCTACCTAAAACGAGAGAAAGAATAGATGAAGGCCGATATTTGACAGGTTTATTGCAAGACATGCAAGACAGAAGTGGCTTTCGTGTACAGCGCCATTGTACTACAGCTGGAGAACTGATGGAACATGAGAATTACTAGGGGCCTAGTGCCTTTTGCTTAGCTCAGGTGGCAGCACTCCATCGCGGATTTTTGAACGGAAGCGATGGAATTGTGGACGGAAGCGATCGAGAACACTCTCCTCCGAGGGTAAATGTCCGGCGGGCAAAATTCCAGAGGCAAATATCGGGAGGGGGTGGAATGTCCAGGGGCAAACGTCCTAGAATCGGCACCACCTCTACCCGTCTGGGGGGTCATCACCAGCCATTTCTGCGATTCATACCTTGATTTCGAACAAGGTTTTCCGCTGAAAAACTACTAAAACCCATAATATTCAGAGATGTTCTAGAGTATGACTTCGGCGTGATTTTTTGGCCACCCTTACTGCCTATGGTGCCATACCTTTTTAGATCAGCTGACCAAAGGTCAGCGGAGCTATTTATATGACTATAAAATGGTTCAAAATCTGTGTGTGTGTGTGTGTGTCGTCCGTGAAACTGGCACGTTTCGCAACCGCAAGGCCCACGGTCATGAAAGTTGGTGGAGAGGTAGGCCCTGGGAAGGACTCGAAACAGAACCAAAAATTTTTGCGATCTGACCTACATAATACCCTCCAGGGGGCATTTTGCGCAAAATGAAACTATGATAAATTTGAGAAGGGTTCACTAGTCCGAAGGTTCAGTAGTCCGAAGATTCACTAGTCCGAAGGTCCACAAGTCCGAAGGTCCAGTAATCCGAAAATTAAGGTTCACTGGTCCGAAGGTTCACTAGTCCGAAGGTTCACTAGTCCGAATGTCCACTAAATCGAAGGTCCACTAGTCCGAAAGTTGACTAGTCAATTGGATGGGTTCGGCAGCGGATGTGTTGTGAGCTAAAAGTGGATTATAGGGTGGGATGGGGCAACTGGATGGGTCAGAATTAAGTGGGAAAGTGGTGGATCATTACAAATAAATGTACCAGCGCCTACTCCCTTGAGTAAGGCTTAGCGCACATGTCCGACAAAACTCGATCCGTTAGGGGTGTTTTTAAAGTCGACTGACCCAACACTGTCGACTCGTCATTCAGCCAGGACAGTCGATTTTAACAGACACCCCTAACGCATTGAGTTTTGTCGGACATGTGCGCTAAGCTTAACTGTGGACATCCACTTTGCATAGTGTCGGAGATGTTTTCTAAAACATGCTCTGTATATCTTCTTTATACCCCTATGATTTTATCATGAAATTGACGGTTAAAGCAGATGTACCACAGATTGACCTATATTATTTGGCGCCGACGTCGCAGACGTTCGATTCATATAAATCTACGCTACTACGGTGGTGTCGACGTCGTTGCCTGCGATCGAGGCTTGTGATTGGTTGGGAGTGGGTTTCTCTTTGGCGCTAAAACATTTCACGTTACATGAAATAATCTAGGTCAGATCGGTGGCTCATCTCCTTTAAGAAATGTGAACAAATCAACTCTTTTTACCCAGATATCTTGAGTCCTTCAAACAGTCTGATGCGTCTCCANGTTCCCACCCAAGGAGTGTAATACGATATCTATCTCGATTCACCAAGTGATATTAACCCCTTCCTACCCAAGTGGTCTGATGCATTCCGAGCACTGCAGTTCTTGTTCTTGCTTTCTGCCTCTTGAGTTGGTAGATCATAGTCAGCTGAGCGCAAGGCCCATGGGCCTCTTGTTTACCACTTGCCATCCTCTGACCACATGCACCCTGTGCGTGTGCTCGCCATGGGTATCATGCTAGTATTTTTAATTTTTGTTTCTTGGACATTAAACTAGACTAATTTATCTTCAAAATGACACCAAAATCAACCGTGTAGAGGTTGTGTTAGTGATTCTATGAATGTTTGAATCTGAAAATTTTGCTCGACCTGCAACGACTCCACCTTATCAGTGTGACCAGTGTTCATGACACACGACCGAATACAGTTGTACCTCAGGACTGAAGTCCTCACAAATGAATGGAAGAAAAGATGGGTGTGTTCGACAACTTAACCGAGCAATCTTCCTCATTATTTTCCGCCATGCGGTATACAGCCTGCAGATTGATGGATCATCCGTACAGGGACATTGCAAATGTTTTAAATAATGAGTACCGGTATTAATCTCACAGTGGCAATTTCCAAAAGTTGATATTATCAGGTTAGCCAGAGCATACAGTTCCCCAATCACCTTATTGATACTCACGCCTATCACGTGTCCTAAGTAGCATGACACCAAGTTTCAGTCCGATTCGATTCTTGGCTTGGCCACAAGGTGGCCGAAACCCATAACACGAAAAGTGCAGTGACTCCTGAACTAATGAAAGGATCGTATCCAGATTTTTAGCTCACCGTGGTGAGCTTATACAATGGTTGTGCGTCCGTCGTCCGTCGTCGTCCGTCGTCCGTCGTCGTCGTCGTCGTCGTGTTCCGTTAGCAGGGCACGTTTCGTAACCGCCAGAGCTATTGATCTGAAACTTGGTACATATATACCCCTAGGTCAGATGACCCATGACACCAAGTTTCGGTCCGATTCGACTCTTAGCTTGGCCACCAGGTGGCGGAAACCGAAAACACAAAAAGTGCATGAACTCCTGAACTAATGACTAGATCTTCTCCAAATTTTTATCATAGGTGTATCTAATTAGGATACATAACATATATAACGGGTTTTTGATTTGACCTACTTTTCAAGGTCACAGAGGTCAAAGTTCGACAAAAGTGACGAACCTGCCACAGTTTGTCATTATTTCACCAACCGACTTCATATCTTGCATAAACATGCATTGGAGGGGTACCTTTAAAAATACCAAGTTTCGGCCCGATTGGACATCCAATATGGCCGCCAGGTGGCGTAACCTGAAAATCAAGTAACTGCTATTACTCAGGAACGACTTGACGTGGAGTGCTCAAATTTGCTATTTACGTCCCTCTAGATGACCTTTACATGCATGTCGAATTTCGGACTGATTTGACTTCCAAGATGGCCACCAGGTGGCGTAACCCAAAAATCATCAAAGTGCTGTAACTCAGGAACGACTTAACCCAAAGTGCTCCAATTTGCTATGTGGCCCCCTGCAGATGACCTTTATGTGCATGTGAAGTTTCGGCCTTATCGGACACCCAATATGGCCGCCAGGTGGCGTAACCCGAAAATCATCAAAGTGCTGTAACTCAGGGACGACTTGACCCAAAGCGCTCCAATGTGCTATGTGGCCCTCTGCAGATGATCTTTATGTGCATGTGAAGTTCTGGCCCAATCGGACATCCAATATGGCCGCCAGGTGGCGTAAACCGAAAATCGTCAAAGTGCGGTAACTCAGGAACGACGTGTCCCAAAGTGCACCTACTCGGGAATGACTTGACCCAGATTGCTCAATCCCTCTGTCATGTCTGTCATTAGACTGTTATGTCCAACCCGGTGAGCACATGGTCCATGGACCATTTCATTATCATAGGTGTATCTTATGAGGATACGGGTTTGTGATTTGACCTACTTTTCAAGGTCACATAGGTCAAAGATTGAAATTTTGCCATCTGATGGCACGTATCGTAACTGCTAGGGCTATTGACCTGAAACTTGGTACGTATACAGCCCGATGTCAGTTGACCTATGACGCCAAGTTTTGGTCCGATTCGATTCTTAGCTTGGCCACCAGGTGGCAAAAACGAAAATTGAAATTCTAATAATTCCTCAACTCATGTCTGGATCGTCTCCAAATTTTCACCATCGGTACATGACATGTATCAGGTTTTTTATTTGACCTACTTTTCATTACAATCATTATTCCCCTCTCGAGAGAATCACTATCTATTCACCATCTCCGGATCATCAAAAATATCACGTGGGTTTCGACGGTCTCTAAAAATATGTTCACGCAGCATTGTACTTAAACTCCCTACGCAGTTGTGTACCGCGCCCCCTTCGGTTTACCCGCTCTCCACAACTGCTTAACTTCGTAAAATTCGCTACGTTTGTTCAACAGATGGCGCTGAGTCGACCAATGGGAGCGCCGAGCAACCGGTAACCAAGCTGGCCTGAGACACTTTTTCATTGGCCGAGCGGTTCGTAGCCATGGTAGCACAAGAACATCCGTTGCCAACGGGCCAAAGAGTTCTGAAAGCAGCGTGCTGATAGGCTGTAAAACTCGCGCCAGGCCCTGACGCCATCTGTTGATCAAACGCGGCGACTTCCACGAAGTAAAGCAGTTGTGGAGAGCGAGTAAACCGAAGGTGGCACGACTCACAACTGCGTAGGGAGTGAGTTTACATTGCACGGCGTATTTCAGCAATTCAAGGATCCTCCTTGCCAGGTTGACTGGCAAAACCTGCAGGGAAAGTAATGTTAGAACCGTGCTAAGGACTTAGAAGTACATGTACCCCATCCTGATATCTCAGGTCATTTACGGTCGTACCCTCCCTAATGCCCTGAGGAAATCCATCCCGTTTCGGTGGGGAAGACGGCTGTTCCCTCGTGTGTACTCGCCAATCGGTAATTCACGAATAATCCATGCACTGCAGTGGGGGAACGCCACTTGATGTAACATACCAAACACCGTGACTAGTGCTGCAACGTCTGCACACACATCTATTGTTACGAGTTAACGGGCACCAGGCAAGTAGAACTGTATCTCATTCCATAATTTATGCACGCTGTCGAATGACAGCTGCCCCAAACACATGAACTGGATCATACCTTCGTGTTTTGAACCAATGTACATAATCCGTGAGAACCACTTTGACGCGAAGTTAATTCAGGAATAGTCAACAATTCAGCGAGTTTGTCGGGGAATCGAAGTGCGATTCGTCCCATCTTCACAACACGAAGTGCAGGCCCAGCTCTAATGAATGACGTCATTGCATGAACGCGATGCTGATTGGGCGAAAGGATTTCTTTCGCCAGTTACCCCACGAAATCGGGTGGATGTCCTCAGGGCATAGTGCGAGTGAGCGAGCGCGACGCCCTGGGATTCTCTGGATGCATGTACCCCAGAGCTATGCTAAACTTGGAACCCATCCAGACCTGAGAATCTCCGGTCATTTACGGTCGTACACTCCTTCAATGCCCTGAGAACATCCACCCCGTTTCGGTGGATTAGAGGGACATTCTCTCGTGTGTACTCGCCAATTGGTAATTCACAAATAAACCATGCAATGCAGTGGGGGAAATGCCACTTGATGTATTCACCAAATATCACGCCTGGTGCCATCCTGACGTATCAGGTATTTTCCTGTCTTTTCTACGTCTTTCCATACAAAGTTTGTGTGCGGTGACGAAGGGAGCGAGCACTAAGAACGCCTGATTCCTCGTGCTACAACGTCTGCACATCTGGTGTTACGAGTTACCGGATACCAGTCTCGTAGCATTGCATCTCATTCCATAATTTATGCGCGCTGTCGAATGATAGCTGCCCCAAACTGGATCATACCTTTGTGTTTTGAACCCAGTAGTACGTACTCGTAATCGAGATAATCCGTGAGAATCAATTTGACGCGAAGTTTATTCATGAACAATCAGAAATTCAGCGAGTTTGTCAGCGAATCGAGAAAGTTTTACAGCCGCCATATTTGGGAATGACCAAGACGGGGTTCTCTGATTGGGCGAAAGGATTTCTCAGGGCGTAGTTGCGAAAGGAGCCAGCGCGAAGCCCTGGGATTCTCAGGATGCTCAGAACCGTGCGAAGCCAATAATGGACTTACTCGAGAAATCAGACCATTGGTTTGCAGACGGCACATTCAAAGTTTTTCCCGAATTATTTTTCGAATTTCATAATCTCCATTCTCTCAATGATGAACAGATACCGTAGAGTTAGAGTTAGTTCTATGACATCAATGCACTATATGCCGAAGTGCCGCCCCAGTTCATTATTACCGGTATGTCAAAGCCAGGTGTAGCAGTAAATAGTGTCCCCCTGTAAAAAGTGTCCACTTCTATTGTTGAATGACGGATTAAGCGGCATGCATATAGAAACCAATTGTCAGAGATTAGAATGTAACAATAGGACCTTTTGTTCCCCGGACAGTTTTTCCTATGGCACATTCTTTCCCTTCACACCTGTTTCCCGCTTCCCGCCTGTATTGATTGACCAATGGCGCACAGGAGAATGCCTAACCAGTTTCTTGCGAATAAGACATGAGGTGGTGGGATATCACTAGGCCTATGTTGTCAGTCAAATGCCGCAGTATACAACTTGTATCAATAAAGAATGCACTCACGCACGCAAAATCCAAAGCTTTTGTCAACCACTGACAACAGAGCCGTGGAATTCTTGAATGCATGGTGAAATGGATCTCTATTCTATGAAACCACAATCCGTAAATAGCGCCTAGTACTGACGGCGTATTCAAATCCCTGTCACGAATGTCAGTCTTGGCAACATGCGACCACTACACCTGTACGTAGTAAAATGGGCATGGCTAATCTTGAATTATGGATTGATGTTATAGAACTGACTCTACGGTATTTCCGAGTGTTTACTGTTTAAAGGAGTTAGACGCCGAAGTTGTAAACAAGCTGGTTTGTTTACAAATATGGTCGGCAAACTAGTTTTATTCCTTCGTGCAGGTGGCAGCACCCGTGACCGTTAGACTGGTTCCCGGTCCGATGCAAGTCACTCGCGATACTTCACGTCAGTACATATCACCGACAATAGGTGGCAGCACCGCAGGCGTCCGTGGATAGAGAACCAGTGAGTTAGTGTTTACAACTTCGGCGTCTAACTCCTTTAATGGTAAACAACCAGAAAACTGTTAAACCAGTTGAAATTGCTGCGTCTGGGACTCAATCCCCGAACCATTTCTAGTGGATTATGAATTAGCAGCACAAAACGTTCTTCGTCGGGAATTCCCTAATGGATGTTACTTTCATGTTTGTCAGTTTGTCAATCCATCTATCGAAAGACTCAGGAGTCGGGACTACAACACGAGTGTTAGGTCATCCGCCCTGCAGATGCGATTGATTGCTGCATTGGTGTTCGTACCAGATGATGACCTTGACACATTTCAAGTGGATGTTGAACATGGAGTTTGCCATGTTTGTTAAGGTTTCTTTCAACCTGTGTTGGGCTCAGTAGCAAACAGACCGATTGTTTGTTAAGTCATACATGTATCTTTTAAAACAATTGAGTGTACACCTAATTTCAGACGAGACAAAAGACTGGTAATGGCATGATTATTGATTTGATACCGATAGCTGTAATTGCATTTATATGAATGTTTGTGAACTGTGTTAATTGCTTTACATGCGTGATTACCGGATTACATTTCAGTTCCCTCAGACAATGATAGGCGGATGATTTGTCAGTGACTGAGGAAATCAAAATGACATGATTTTTGCAAGTCATGTCTGGTAATACTGTTTCTCAAGATGGTTTTTTGTTGATAAACTTCAGATCACCCACGTAATTGCTTGTCAAAGTGCTGACTGGTGAATCTTATTTTGTCGGTCTGATCCAGTAGGGGAGGTCACTTATTCCAAACATTGATGCCAAGGTCGAAACATTATGTTTGATCATTGCCGCCCAATGCAACCTTCAGTTCATAACGTTTTATTTTAGTGTACATGGGGAAATCAAGTTTTTAAATGGAGCATTTAATGATTTATGCCGAATGGGTCAATGTCGTCCTGGGTATACCTTATGTTTACCCAGGATCATCCTGGGTAATCCTTTTCTTTACCCAGGACGGCCCTGGGTAAACATAAGGATCCTTAACTTTACCCAGATTGGAGTTCCCGAGTGGTGTAGTGAGGTTGATATTCAGCGTAAATCATGAAATGAAGGGTGGCCTCGAACTAGGCCTATAGCTCCTAAGTCCTTGAGAATTTACTATCGGTCCCTTTTGAAAAGTTGTAGGGATTGGTCTTTTCTCCCTATTCCACACCCCGGAGCAGGTATAGCGGTAATTTTCAGCCCTTTCGAGTTATGATCGTACTGCATGTTCTGCAAAAAGTAAATTCATGAAAATGACGAAATGCACACGGATCATACATGTTCTACCTAGGCCTATCGCTCCTAAGTCCTTGAGAATTTACTATCGGTCCCTTTTGAAAAGTTGTAGGGATTGGTCTTGTCTTCCTATTGCAAACCCCGGAGGAGGTATAGCGGTAATTTTCAGCCCTTTTTAGCAATGATCCTACTGCATGTTCTCTGCCGAAAGAGACGCACGTACCAAATTCCATCCTCGGAGCGATCAGCACGATTCGGCGGGAATTCCCAAGCTGGGTAAAGTTAAGGATCCTTATGTTTACCCAGGATGATCCTGGGTAAAGAAAATGATTACCCAGGATAATCCTGGGTAAACATAAGGTATACCCTGGACGACATTGACCCATTCAGCACGATTTATGGTCTGGATATCAAAATTCTATAATTTGATGTAGTTATTGTATACTGAGCAAGTTAGCTTGAAAATCTTTGAATTAATTTTGAGAATATAAAAAAATTGCCAATTCCAAACTTTAAATGATATGGAAAAATCCCACTTACGTTATCATGACAGCTGGCAGAAAATTTAGCGAAGTCAAAAGGTTCAAGTGAATGAGTGAAGGAAAAGGCAAAGTCCGACACGTAAAAGAGGGTAGACAATGAGGAAATGAACAGGCGATCGCTTTCCCATGTCAGACTCACTGCTCAGGGACATTTGGACGTTGAGCATCATGACATGTAAAACGTCTCCGTTTAGGTGTTTGGGGTAACCACTGCAGGAGTCCTATCATTGTTTCGGTATTGCTCTAGTAATCTATCGATAAATAGTGGAAACAGTAATCTTCTAAGACTGTGATACTCAAATTAGGGACTCGCACCGTTACCTTAGCATGCTAACGTTATCACAGGTTTTCATGTACATTTTCAGTGGAAAGGTAGTGTTAACGCTGAAGATCGTGTTATCGGAGCCAGTTCTTTTAAAACCTCTCCGGAAAGCACTCTTACATGACAAGTCCATACAAGCGTTAACATTAACGTTGGTCTTAGGATTTCTTAAACTCGCATTCTCCAAGCTGGCATGTATGCTGGTGTAGCAGTAAAGAGTCTCCCCCTGTAAAAAGTGTCCACTTCTATTGTTGAATGACGGAATAAGCGGCATGGGTAGAGAAACCAATCGCCAGGGATTAGAATTTAACAATAGGATCTTTTGTTCCCCGGACAGTTTTTCCTAGGACATTCTTTCCCTTCACACCTGAACTGGCCCTAAACCTTCCAGTCCCAATAAATCAACTGGCCAATGCTGGCATTTTTGGAACCACCCTGTACAAACCCACAGTCGCAATAGGCCTTCTCACCCAATGGGATCAATTTCAAATCCAGACAACGTGTCGATTTCACGACAAGTTCTTTCAGACATTCACAGAGAACCCAACCTTAGCCATTCATGGTAAAGTCCCTTTGTAAAGACACCATGCATATGAAATATTGGGCGGTCACGCAAGGTTTTAATGAGGTGGACACTTGTACCCATAAATCCAAGGATTTAGAGTATATACTAACTAGAGTTGTCAGTTGAGTCTGCATGCAGACTCTGGAGTCTCCGCCACGCGTCGCATGTCACACTGAGGCATATAAGAGACATGCACGGCCAATTTTGACCCGCAATACCACATGAAAGAAGGAATGTAAGGTTTTATTGATGAAAGTGACGTAAACTGAACCGGAAACTGTTTATTTGATGTATTTTAATCCACTCTGCCTCGCGCAATTTGACTTCCAAAAGTGTCCGAGAATAGATTTTTCAGTGACGGCGGTCCTATTCTCGGACACCATCCCCATCCCGCCATGTCCTCGGACAGTTGCTTTTTGTGGCCAAAATGTCAAAAGGAATGACAGTTTCGTTAGGGCCTACCAAAAAACAGAATGCCGATCGGGAAATGGGGGATATGGGCCGAGGACATGGCGGATATAGGCCTAGCCGAGTTGGATGTTGGTCATGTTCGTTAGCATGTCGTCCATGTTGTCAGGCTGGGATCATACGGCAGTCGTGGCGCAAAACATCGTCGTAAACATCAGCATGGATAAATTAAACAACATACACCCGACGTGGAAATGAAAGAATACTAGTAGTCACAAATCCTGACACCGGAATATTTTATTGAAAGACAGTTTCGTCGAAACTTCGTGTTATATGGTGATAAAATTACGACACTGCAAGGAGCCCGTGAAGCACTGCAGAATGCACACACGCATAGGCACGTAAGCCTCCTGGTCTGAGGTTGGTTTGGGCCGAGAAAGTTTCCTAGCTAACACAAGAGTCTCCGCTCGACCACTACGTGGCGTGGCGGAGACTAAATAGTACTGTACAAAGGGGAGGATACGACCCATGTACACTCTTGTTGGAAAGTAAGAGGACAGCAAGTTTTCCTAAATGTCTCAAAAACCATTGGTGCTACAGCAATGGTATCTGTAGCAACATGTTGGGCATAGAACCATGGTGTTTTGCCAAAAATCAACTTTAATTAATTAAGAGAAAAATGACATTTTGTAAAATGACTTTTTTGACAATTTTTGAAAAATAGTCCGATTTCAAATTTTCTTTCTTCATTACATTCAACTTGCCTGACTGACCAACATCTGCAACTTTTCCCTTTTAAAATATCAAGAGAAAATGCCTCTTCTCGCATTTTGCAGCAAAATAAATCCCACTCATACAGTCAAGCAGACAACACCTCTGGGACTGCCCCTCTTACCAGGGAATCTTGGCGTCATAACAGACAGTGATCAACAAAACCTGTGATCGCCCAATACTCTGGTTATATTGACAGTATGACGTAACTTCCTTTTACAATAAATGCCATTTCATGGTACTGATGAGGTTTTGCACTGAAAAGACATGGGTTGAAGTCAGTGTCACTTCTAATTTGGTGCATAACGTGAGAACTGAACTGGAACAGCCGCAGGCCTAGATTTCAGACTATAAAATCCGTAAAGAGGGGCTGTCCTAGAGGTGTTCCTACATGACTGTGTGAGTGGGATTTATTTTTGCTAAAAAATGCCAAAAGAGGCACTTTCTCTTCAGATTTTAAAAGGGAAAAGTTGCAGATGTTGGTCAGTCAGGCAAGTTGAATATAATGAAGAAAGAAAATTTGAAATCGGACGATTTTTCAAAAATTGTCAAAAAAGTGATTTTATAAAATGTCAATTTTCTCTTAATTAATTAAAATTGATTTCTGGCAAAACACCATGGTTCTATGCCCAACATGTTGCTACAGACTGGGTGCAAATACCATTGCTGTAGCTCCAATGGTTTTTGAGGTATTTAGGAAAACTTGCTGTCCTTTTACTTTCCTACAAGAGTGTACAGCAGCGACTGCAGTAAAAAAAGACGAGGATGAGAAATATACCAGTAGTAGGCCTAGTATTAAAATCTTTTAGCATCAACGATGTAGTGGTGAACTGCATTGAATATTTCATAATTTAATTGAAGTTGAGAATGTGGTAGTCCGAAAAGAAAGATATTAACTTGTATTGCGGAACCATATTGTCAAGATAAATATTTTTAGTCAAGAGGAGTGTTCTATAAGGACTCTAAGTAAAGTCCTTCTCTGGTCAGTGTATTCATCGCACCTGAGAAAGTAGTGCACGTAGGTTCAGCTTTACATTTCGAGCAGGTGTGACTGTCTGTGATTCCTCTAGAGGCTAGATCATCATACAAAATGTATTACAAACAGATAGAAACATGGTGCCTCTTAATCGAAAAAGGATGTTTTTGTAGTTTTTAACTAGTTACGTTTATTGGAAATGGCGATTTTTATGTATTTTGACCCATTTTGTGAAATTTGCGTAAAAACGTCATTTATTATCACATAAAACAATTAAAAATATGCTTGTCTGCTTCTAAGATGCCATGTTTCTATCTATTGGTAATACCAAAAATAGATAAAGACCAAAAATGTACCACTCCCAACGTTGAAAAGCGTAAAATTGGCAGCTGTCTCCCTAAAAACTTGGAAGATCTGAAAGTTACTGCACCAAGTCAAAGAATTAGACACTGGCTACAAGCAGTATAAAATTCAATCAAATCCATCTACTAGTTTCAGAGATATCAATCTTTAAATAGATGACTATACCTCAGACTGGCATGGACCAGCACGTTCAGTTCATTTTTTTAAATATAGGTGGCGCAGGACCCTTTAATTGCTAATTACTCATTAGGGAATGCATGGATTTGCAAACAAAGTTGTGATTAGTATTCCTTGTGCCCCTGCCTATATTTTGGTGCCAAAAGATTTTAGATTTTTGCAACTTTTTTGAGCATGCGCCATCTATTATTTAAAAAAATAACTAAAACCCTTGGGCTGGGCTATTTCAGAGTGGTATATTTTTGGTCTTTATCTATTTTTGGTAATACATTTATGGGGTGTAAATCCAACCGTTCATCAGTTAGTTGTACATTGGTTCCCATTCTCCTGTACAAAGCTCTGTTATTGGGCCCAATGATAAAGTCAGTTCCAGGTTGCACATTGCAAATTAACCCCTTTCCCGGGGTCAGATTTCCGGATACTTTTTTTCTGGAGCTCAGTATGGTCTACCTTAGCATTTAAAACAATAAAACATTTTGTTGCAATTTTTGGGGGGTTTGGGCCATATATTTCATATTTTGACCCGACTAAAAGTGTTCCACTTACATGCAGACTCGTAACACAGGATTGAATAGTCATATTCAGAGAGTTTTTTCCCAACTGTTCCCTTTATTTCTTTGTTTCTGATGTTGGGTAGGCCTAATACTTTCATCCCAAACTATACTACTCCAATGGGCCACCATATAGGCCTATTTCACAAAAAATGACTGTTGACTGTCAAAAAATGACTGTCGAAATATCCTTACTCCCATTTTACACGTCCTGCATACACATTTACACTTGCAAACTGACAGTCAGCACAACTGAACAGGATCTTTTTATGCATTGCTTACACCAACATTGCATAAGTGAAATCCCTGAGAGGCAAATATACTTGTACCATTACATAACTAGGCCTATTATATACCCGTAATGCCGGCTGGTATAAAATGCAGGTTGCAGGTTGCCCTGCAGGTAATGGTACTTGCTTTATATTGCACTTTGCGATTTGCAAAATCTGTACCCAGGTAGTTCGAAAACTACTAGTATTGCATAGACTTCATTGAAAAGGGATCTCTGCTGGATCAAGGAGGGGCCACCTCAGCACCATATTGCAGACTTCAATAACATACCGGTCACCGGTAGGCCTATCCTGTGCGTTTTTCTTATTGGACCCCCACTGTATGTTCCTTTTTATTAGCGCCCCCTTTTATCCACACCGACTGGCAGTTAAAGGTGAATTACCCATCTGTGTAGATAAATTTTATTAAGGTCAAAATTGATCAGATAGGCGCTGCAGTAGCTCTTGTAAAAAAAACATTTTTTTACTGCAGTTGAGTCCTATGGATTAGTATTTTTAAAAATTCCTTCGCAGTGTATAGTACGGTACCGGTAGAGTGTCTACAAAATTTCTGGCGCAAAACTAAAATAATAGGTGGCGCTGCGGGCTACTATATACTCAAGTTTTTGGTCATTAGTTCTGAATGACTTAACACATAGGCCGTAGGCCTAATTGAATTAGTAATTCTTGTATTCTTGTACATTCATCATTGTACACGTGTCTGTGCATCCGCAGATTATGCAATTTGTTGCATTATCCCCCTTCCTCCGTTTTGTCAGTAAAATATGTTGGACTCCCTTGGGCTTCATTCCTTCACTTTCACATTCACAGACTTTTTACCCAATTATCAGCTGGATAAGCAACACACTTCATTTAAAAGGGATAGTCTCTGCTGGATGAGGGTCCATCTCAGCACCATATAACGACTGCAGACTTCATTGTGGGTGGTTTCATCACTCCCTAGTCTCCCGCCGGGTGGAAATCTTTTGTCCATCCATGTTCTACCGGTACCGGTACCTATTATTTTGTAAATTTTTGTATAGTTATGATCTACATGTATGATATGCATGTGTAATATTCTATTATCACTCTTGTTCCTTATCACACATTCCTTGCACGCTAGGCGCCCCGGTACATTCCAAAGACAGATCCGGGGTCTCCTTGTTTCTGTCTCTCTCTGATCGCTATTTGCACTCCCAAGTGTATTGTATTTCACCCGATGTAACTCTATGTTTCAAGGACTCAATAAACTATTTGTAATTTGTAATTTTAAATGTGGATCCATCTCTCATTTCTCTGCTGGATAGCCTAGGCCTAGCAGTTCATCTGAATGTCAGCTGGGTAGCCTTTGGGGGTATCTACAATCCACAGGAATACATGTATGTCCTATCGGCTACTCAAGTACCGGTAACAAAGTACAGGAATATCTTCTTTAAATAAAATATTTTTTTAATATCTTCAACAACAAAAAGCATACACCTCAACACAAAAAGTATACTGATCTCTGTTCTGGTGTTGTAAATGCATTGAAGGTGAGGAGATATGCCTATCACCATATCAAAGACTTCTGTTCATAACATCGCCTACCGAACTATGAAAGAAAAAATCTTTTGAAACAATGATAAATATATGAAAGAAACTTTGGAAATAATGAGACTTGAAGGAAATTAATGCAAAGTAAACCTTTGCTTTTTATCTGCGTTCAAGAAAGCCTAACTCGTCACATCAAACTCATCGCATCAATTACACATCACACCAAACATTTACCAAAAATGCTGACATCCCGTAATATACATAACATAAAAATAAAATTTGAGATCTAAAAAGGAATTTAACTCAAACTGCACCTTGGCTTTTCTTCAAGGTTCAAGGAAGCCTCACCGATACTTGTCACATCAATTGCTCATCACATCAAATTGACCAATTGCTCATCACATCAATTACACATCACATTAAAAATTTATCAAAAATGCTGACATCATGTACATAACATACAAAAATAAAACCTGAGATCTAAAAATGAATTTAACTCAAACTGTACCTTGGCTTTTCTTCAAGGTTCAAGGAAGCCTCACCGTTACTTATCACAACAAATTGACCAATTGCTCATCACATCAATTACACACCACATTATAAATCTATCAAAAATGCTGACATCACGTACATAACATATAAAAATAAAATTTGAGATCTGAAAAAGAATTTAACTCAAACTGCACCTTGACTTTTCTTCAAGGTTCAAGGAAGCCTCCCCAATACTTGTCACATCAAACAGTTACAAAAATTTCTTAACATCATGACTCGTATTAAAGAAACATATGGAGTGGACCCAAAAAAGACCCCTAAAGAATGTTTAACAAATTTAACACCATGCAAACTGAGATCTTGATATTTCAGACATACAAATGTTTGGACACATATATTATTCATATACATGTGTCATAAAATGGGTAATGTCCGTTATTGCATGTCTAAAATATCAAGAGCCAGGCTTGCATAGTGTTGAAATGGACAGAGCACCAATCAGGAGAATGTTATGCTGTATTGGTCCGCGATGGGCGCTGATGACTGCTGCTAGGCCTATTTACCGTGTCCACCCCCAGGCATTATTTTTGTGAGGGGTGCAAACTTTACGGCCACTGGAGTCTTATGTTTCAGATTTTTGGTATGTTTGGACTGTCTTTCACCAGCACCAACCAACCAACCAGCTCTGGGGCTTCTTTTGCTCTTCAAACGAATCAGCTATAAGGATGGATGGGAAGACCAAGTGAAGGCTGAACTTGAAGGTCAGTGGCTATTCTGGGGTCTACTACAATGTGAGCACTTTCAAATCCTACCTACCAGTTACATCACTGGTAACGACCCACATTTTTTCTGCAGTTTGGTGGCAATATGGATGGAGTAGGTTTCGAGGGGAGGGTCTTCGATTTCGATTCCGAATGCGATATTATAAGTTCCTTTTAATATACATGTACTTATAAGTTCATTGTGAGAATGATCTACCAATGCCTTGCTTGTGGTTATATTCACCTCACATACCGACATTTAAAGGGCGGGCCAAGATATTTCCACTTCTTGTCGACAGTCGGCGACACCGTCGGTGATTGCTTCATTCCCCAATCCCGTATTTTGCCTTTTGCCTCGGTGTTGGTCAATGTATGATAAATACAATGCACACATGTATGTGGCTACTCGAGGAACGTTACTCAATACATGTATACACTACCATCAATAAGTTTGGGAACACCTAGGTAACAGGTTTTCCTTCCGGTAACTTATTCTGCTGCCATTTGTATCCACAGGATGAACTTGTCACAAACTTGATTAAGTTATTTTCTCCTGATATTTCACTCACTAATAAGACCATTTCAGCCCATCAGGGAAGATTGTAAAAATATTTATTTTGAAAATATCAAAATCTGATATTTTCATGATATTTCTAAATCATTACCGTATCACACGAACATTTTCATTTCTTTTTCGTGAAAAACAAATGCCATTGAAAAATATTTTTGTGATGAGTTGGCAGTATTAAGATCTCAACAAAATATCAAATTTCAACCTTTGGAGCATTTTGATAATTTCAAAGTTTTCAAAATGTCAATGGCGCAAATACCAGCCCAGGAAATTGATGACATTATTTAACGAAACTCGCACTCTGGGTGTTCCCAAACTTTTGGAGGGTAGTGTAGGTCGAGAAGTACTTCTACAACATTCTCAAGTGAGGTGTCTCGAAACGCGGGTAAAGGTAGCGCAGGAAGGACGGAAGGAATAGAGTTTAAAAGATCGTCCCGCTAACCGTAACACTAACTTGAACGTTATTTTTACAGTGTATGTGAAGAATAGCGTTGGCGTTCATGTTATCGTTAATTTATCGACTTCTTAAACTCCCGAATATCGTGCCCGTCTTAGAACACCCAAGCCTGATCATAAATTGTGTCGATGACTTATTAACAGGTGACCCTCAGGAAATCGGCCACTCGCTTCTGATGAGAAATGTGGGAACAGGACTTGCCCTCAGTTACTATTACCGATTTCTGAAGATCAGATTTCCAGGTAGGTGAAAATTTTTAATCGAGACGTTGCCTTGCCATAAAACGCAAACTCTTCCTTATAATCAGAAAATCATACTGGAGTAACTGGAAAGATAAAGCAGGACTATGATTGATGAAATTATTCCGGGTATTGTCAAATGGGGCTTGTCTGTCCATCCATCCTTCCTTCCATCTGTGAACATGACCAGCGTATCATACAAGCCTTTCGGCGACATGGTGCACTAGAGGTTGTGACAGGCAGGGAAGATTTTTTCATGAAGCGGTGAAACCACCAGTCGTTGCAGTAATTGCTATTGAGTATGTGCTGTCACTTCACAAAGGAGAAAGGGGCAAGCGACGGATTACAATTATTATATTTTGATCTTCATCGACATTACATCATGATGACCTCCATTACATCAATCACAGTCTTCATTAATGGATGGCCATTTTCTACATCCTCATCCAGCCAACAGTGTGGGCCGATTTCAAAGGGTGTTTAAGACTTAGACGCGTGTAACTTCGGCAAATGCATGTTGGAAGTGCGTGCATTCAGTGAAGTTATACACGTCTGTCTTAAACACCCTTTGTGAAATCGGCCCTGTTATGTTTACATGCTGAGCATTCCATTCCAGGTCAGCTGTTCAGGTCACTACCTGTTCATGTGTTGGTAGTGTTAGTCTAGTTGTCTACCACCAGATGGCTTGGTGGGCGTAAAACGTTGTTCTCACCCTGTACCAATGGATGCTGGATGAAATAAAGCAATACAGAATACCAATCCTTAGTAGTCCACCGTCATCTACACATCCATCCGTATGTCGTATCACAATTTCTTTATGAAAATGGCAAAAAAGTACTTTCTTGCCTCGACATGCTGACACTGCATCGGCCATTGTCGGCAGTATCGTAAACCATGGCCTCATCACCGCAATAAGCCCAACGTATAAACCTCCGCGCACTCCTTCTTCATCGTCACAGAAACATGGAAATACACAATAGATTTAAAAGATGATGTATCAGACTGTAAAACAATATTTAGTTAGGTTAAAATCAACTGAGTTACCCGTTATGAACTGTTGCTAATAAGCTGCACATGTATTATGGAGCGTGAGAGGTAAGACTGGTTCTGGCCTACTCCATATCAATCCCCATACACGCAGGCATCTATCGTACCACCTCTGCCACAGCTGCTACCGTAGCCTCGTAGATCCAAACTTTTCTCCCAAATGACGACAAATACTTGACATTTCGGCGTGATCAACGAAACGAACCTTTGTTATCGATTGTATATTGTAATATTAACGTATCAAGGGAATGCAATTTCTCTTTCACATGTTTAGAGCGAAAGCAGCCCAAAAATAGCCTCTTCAAGCTCTGAAATTTCTAATATCTAAAAACATAGGTGACAATATTTGCCAAATACCGCGCAGACACGGATTTATAATACAAAAATCATACCCTCCAAATTTCAGCTGGAAAGGGTGAACCATGGCTGAGAAAATGCGCGAACATAAACCGTGACAGAAAATCAAGGATGAAAATAATGGTCACTCTAGTGAACCAATAAAATATGTACTCAAAGAGAAAGTCGCGTCCCACCGAAAATTGGCGCTTTATTGACCTACCTTCTGCTGACATGGAGCAGGCGATCACTGTTAAAAGTAGCCTGGTATTGCCACTTTTTCTTGACAGCCGGCGCCACTATCGCCCTGCGCGCCACTTTCCGACCCCAGGTAACAAATACATTGTCGGCAAATGGACCCGATGTAATACGTACATTTTTAAAAGGTTTTTTGTAGGTCGTATTGTTGCCGCTAGTTGGCTCCCTCTACGTTGGCAGTCAACATACCGATAAGAGATAAGAGATTGCATACCGTCAGGGCTTCCGAAATCGGACGCCATAAACTTGAAATCAATGTCGGGATATGAAAAGGAACATTGATATCACATTTTGGCACCACTGATCTCTCTTAGGCCCTATTTGATGAGTCGTTTGTATTTTTGTTGTGGCGCTTGTTAGAAATTCTCATTTCTCAGCGGCGGTCAGCCACATCGTAATGCATTACCTTCTTGTTATATCAAACCGCAGTGAAGTTCTCAGGCGTCCGAATTCGGACGCCCTCAGCTTCCGTACTACGACTCCGAGACCGGACGGAGTCGAGCACAAATGCCAAGCGCACATTGACGGTAAAATCTCAATGTGGTAGGGGTGTTTTTAAAGCCGACTGAACCGGCTGAATGACAAGTCGACAGCGTCGGGTCGGTCGACTTTAAAACACCCCTTGCGCATTGAGACTTGCCGTCAACGTGTGCCCAGCTTTACCATATCACTCGCTTTACGACTCCGGTGAAGTCACTTCAACGGAGGTTCCAGAGCATCGGCTCTGAAATACTCATAACAAAAATCCAGTTGCCTTTATATTCCCCCAAATTAACGACGGAGCCCAAATTTGAGTCTTGTTTTACATTTAAATGGGAATCTCAGATGCCTGGAAATGGTGTCTTTTAACCGCTTTTTCAGAGGGTGAAACCTAACTCCATTAGGCCTACATGTATTTGGTGTCCACACCTCCGGCATTCACAGCCAACGCAGTCTTTTTAGATTTATTGGCGGCATTTCTGTGTAGGCCCGCAGGTCCCCCCCCCCCTCCCCCCGATCGCGCCTTCGACGCTCTGATGGGGCCTTTGGCCGGACACCACCGTAAACGTAAATAGCCCAAATTAGGGAATATAAAGGCCTGAGAGGAAATTATCAAATTGTGTTTCAGCCATGAAAAGTTTAGTAAGGAGCACTCCTGGACTTGAGGACATGGTAAAAACGGGCCGAATGTCCTACAAACTATTCATTCTCCTTCCAACATCACACCAGACGACAAGAAGATTGTCCCAGGCAGATCTGAGAATAAAAAACAAAGATGAAGATGATGAAATAAAGAACTTCCAGCTGCCGGAGATCACACATGGGCGCCGAAAATACACGCCGCAGTTGCACAGTATTGAAGAAAATGGTCAAAAGGTTAGTGAACGAACTGTAGAGATCGTATGCAAGAATTGCATGCAGAAGACCTCTTGAAAACGTAAGTTAGTACCACACAGAAAAAAGAAATCAACTCGAGTGGAGACTCAAAGTCTCACTATAGGGACAAAATGGTTCGAAATACCTTTTGTCTCAAAATGAAAAGGAAAATATTTTGGGCCGAGAGACTGACAGTCTCATTCTGAGATCACTCAACTCAGATTGAGATGTTATTGTCTCGGGGCGAATATTTTCTGTTTCATTTTGAGTCAAAAAGTATTTCGAACCATTTTGTCTCTATAGTGAGATCCCAGTCTCCACTCGAGTTGATTTCTTTTTTCTGTGCAGGAGAAAACGCATATGTCGGATTCAAGTGGACCAGACAATTTTATCCGACTTGTGTAAAGGCGGACAAAAATCCGACTTCTGGCTTGAGGAAGGGCAAAACAGCCGCGATGGAAATGGTTCCGAAGCTCGACCGTGAATAAAAACTTATAAACTGAAGAGGAGTGAGGCGCGATCCGACTTACACGATAGATTTTTATTGGAAATGTATTAGAAGGGACTTGGGCATTTCATCCGAGATAGCTGAAAATCCGACTTGTAGTGTCCAACTTATGCGATTATATTTTATTGGAATAACATTACCAAAAATCGGGACTTCTCGAAGCCATCAGAGATGGGCGATTTTCCGACTTGTGCGTCTCCGACTTAGACCGTTTTCTACTGTAGGCCTAGTAGTTCGATCGAGGATGCACATACTAGTAGTTTTGGACTTTCAAAAGCTGTGTGCTTGTGGCAGGATACGCTCGGACCAAGCTGGCTCAAACTCAACTGACCGTCTTCAACCGTCGCCTAGTGGCTAGACGACGCGCCATTTCTTTCTGATGGGAGCTGCTTTTCATCTTGTACGAACAGCAATGATAACTGGGCCACTGGTTGGAGTTACATGTAGTGACTTGCCCGTCGCATGATGAGAGAACTCATCATCATAGATTTGTCCCCTTTCGGCTTTGTGTTCCAGTACCTTGCCTTCGTTGAGTACAACACCCAGAGTAATACATTCCTGAATATGAAGAAAACAGGGGTGATGGACGAGCATGTCTTCGCAGAGGAATCAGAAGATTTCATCAACAAGCTGAGAAACATCGTGGAACACAGGAATGAACCAGAAGGATTGAAGAACTGGCTGACATTTTTAGTATACGATGGTAGGTTTGTCGCATTTGCTGCATTAGAACTCTTGTGCAGTTTTTCATGAACAGGTGAAGGTGATCCATGAGAAAAGACTCACAGTCGTGGCAGTGAGGATCGTAACTCTGATAGAGCGCAGCATTTCGTAAAAAAACTTCCCTATAGACCTGTCCAACAAATATGGCGGTCTAACAGTTCTCACCATATGAGGTCAGAAGCTTAATACCACTCAATGGCCGCTGGCATGCTAATGCCCGGTTGTTCAGCCTTGGCTCAAGTCGGAATTACGTCGATCCCGACATAAGCGTGGTTCAAGTCAGGCTTATTTTTCAAAGCGCGTTGCACAGATTCGGCTTCAAACACAAGCCAAGCTTCATCTTTTCTTATAATAAACCTGGCAGTGGGGTGGATAGGTTGTGCAAGAAACTCGGGATTGATTAAGTTGTTCTTATGACCAGACATAAGCGCGACTTGCGTGAACTCGAGTTTGAGGTATAAGCCAGGCTCNTAAACATAAAACCTTACGTCATAAAAGCCTGTTGCTTCCTTTAACGATTCAACGACTTTTAAAAAGAAAGTTATGCCTTCACAGTAGAGAAAATGCAGCATTAACACAGGTGGTTACGTCACACGCCCGAGTTGCCTATCCCGTCAGTATACAGGTCCGTGATGCAACTGGTTCAACAATGAACAAAAATGTCAACCGGCTGATGGTTTGTTTGAAATTCCTACCGACTTCATAAAAAAGCAGACTTTTTGAGGGCCCCAGGAGTGCCCGCCCGAACAGAAAAATGACTGAGAGTGAAGTGGATCCCAAACAGGAAGTGACGTAAACTCAGGAAAAATGGCCGACTCGCAGGGTATTATTTTCGGTAATACACCTGCTGCAGACGAGGTAGCGAAATGAGCCGTGCATGCTCCAACGACGTTACGTCAAACAATGGTGTGGCGTATTTCACACGAGTCACGTCACGGTCGGCTCACACCTCTGCGTCCTGTGTACTCCAGCACTACTTGTGACGACGTCGTCGTCAGGGCGGTCATGGCAGTGTTGCAGCTGGGCTGCTTCCTTCTACAGCACGGCTGGGTTGCACAAAACTCATGTTAGCGCTAACATGATGTTAGCGCTAACATCGTGTTAAATGACGTAAAATGACAATGGATATTGACGTCATCTAACATAAAAGTTAGCGCTAACACCATGTTAGCGCTAACATGAGTTTTGTGCAACCGGCCCCAGGCCTTTTGGACGATTCGCTTTGTTTTCAATTCAATCCGCTGCTATCGTTCAATAACTTACAGACGTAGGTGACTTTTAGAATTTTCATGCGCTCAGTGGTTAGGACGCCCCACTGAAACTTTGAATCGAGCACGAAATGGCGACGATGAGACCTCAGCCCGATCTTGGCCGATTGGTTCCGAATTCCTGAGTTGACGTCATCATTCCGAAGATTACCGGACGTTTCCGATCTCATTCTGTGCCTTTTGTGTTTTAGGGACACAAAACTTCATTGCACTTTATTTAATCAACGAAGTCATTTTGGTCGAAAATGCACATTTTATCCAAAGTATATGATCATTATGAACTAAATGAAGAGTGCCTGGACGGGGGATGAAGCTGGGACTTTCAGTCTCGGTGTGAAACTTATCCTATTCAATCTACGTAAGTCTTGTTGTGACATTTATCCTTTGATCAACACAAAAATAAGTATCACACTTTGACTTGAGGATGACTGGTTTTCTGAGCAAATGCTGTGCTGCTATACTACACCATATTACCAAACTCGAAAGCGATATTCTAATTTCAGACCAAAAGAAGGGTTTCAGCCTTGCTGACTATATTCTGGAACACGTGAAAAGCGAGATACGCAAGGAAAGGGGGCGCCTTCCAGATTAGTGATATGCTTCCAGATATCTGCTGCCGGGAAGGTGTGTCACGTGACACCTATTCAAATCCAGGAGACGGAGTCTCATTCAGACCGGGAATTCAGAGTCCCCGTATATTTCCTGACGGACACGGGCCTCGTAATTTAGTTTCTACAGAAGTATATCGTGTATATATCAACATATCAGGTTATGTGGCCGCCTTTGACATAGGTGCAGTAGAAGGACGCAGTATGGAAGCCAGACATGATAATTATGTTAACTATAATAGCCTCACATCCCATCCTTCAGCAGGGTAGCCTGTAGTCTTCAGAAAGCTGGAAAGTAAGCCTACCGCAAAGAATTGGGAATAACCACAAGTTATCATATAATCTAGAATGGAGAGCCTGAAACGAAGCGAAACAGAATTCATTTCCCTCTCATCGGATTCTAAGTCCACTTCAGTACCGCGCCACGTGCCTGGAATGGCCTTCCAGTGCATTTGAGATAGGTTGCCGAGTATAGCTCATTCAAAAGTAGCCTTAAAACATACCTATTAACCAAGTATTACAGCTAAAACAACGGCTCTCACAAATACCGCCATTCGAGAACTCATTGTCCCTTCATTGTTTTATCTTTAGTTTTTATATCGCTTGTCAATGGGCGTCCTGGAATCTCTTTTAGTGTGCTGAACATATCGGTTTCACTCAGCCTCTTTCTTTCTTNGCTCCTAATTTCCTGCCGGAGAGAAGGTTTCCATTACAGGCGACGTATGTGAATGAGGTATTTATGACTGGTCAGTCCATGGTTTCCTCAGTCCAGTAATCCACAGTCCATTGATCCATAGTCCATGTTTTTCGAACACCCGTTTTGGGGTGATTTTGTGGCAAATTTGCCGCGTTTTTAACCTCCACGCAGTTCTTACTGACCTTTGACCTTTGCCATAGAGCAGCATGTCGAGAAATCGCTGCGTGGGAGTGTGTCCTACTTCATGATAAATTATGCAAATTATGTATCTGGGTCGGCTCTGCATGCTCTGGGTCATCATATTGAAGGCAGAGGGGACCCAAAATCAAATCGCCAAAATTTTAGTTGTTATTGCCGTTTTTCATGACCAGAGGCTCGTCTTAAAAATATTAGGTATCCATCAGTTGATGAGAGTAAAAAATGTGGTTACTTTAGGCGAAAAAAATGATGTTTTCAAGCACAGTTAGTTGACGTTGGAAGGCCCCATGTGATGTTCACATCACCACCGGCACCGCAATATCGTGGCGAAAAATGTGGTCATGAAGTTGGTGAAAACACCGTAATCATCCGTCCTTGTGTAGGAAATGAAACATTTGCCACATTTCAACAGGTTTCTTCTTAAAAACTACCAGAATGTGGTCATTAAACGGAAATTAAAATGTGGCCGATAGTGTTGTCTTGTTATTAAGATTGACGCCAGCTGATGGTGGCAGCACCGAGCGGTCTGATGATTAACAGGTGTTTACCATAGCACATGGTCACAAGTTGGTCAAAAGCACGTAAAACATCGGTTCACTCAATATTTTTCATTCTTGTATAATATACGAAATATGTGTAACATTTGGAAGTATGGACTGCAATATTTATTAACAGTATTTTTTTAACATCATGTCAAAATATTATAAACCCCTCCAATATTGAAAATTTTAAGTTTGTTGGTCTCTACATAACTAAACACCTAAACTGGTCGTTACACACACACCACATCTCATCTAAGATAAGCAGAACCATTGGCATAATAAATAATCTAAAATATTTTGTTCCGCAAAAAACACTTTTCACCATCTACCACTCTCTCATTACATCTCATCTCACCTTCCATCTTCTGTCTTGGGGTTATAGTGCTACAGATATCTTCAAGTTACAGAAAAAGGCTCTCCGTGCCATCACGCGTAGCCATCCCCTTGCCCATACGGACCCTCTATTTAAGTACCATAAACTCCTGAAGCTTCCCGATCTACACTCCGTTACCCAAATGAAGTTCCTGTACAGTTATTTCAAGAATGACATCCCCTCTTATTTTCTTCGTAATTTCTTCGTACAAAATAATGAAATCCATATGTATGGCATGAGAAACTACAATAACTTATCTATACCTTTAGTACGACATCAGTTCGCAAAATATTGTCCTAGATATAGTATTGTCCACCTTCATAATTCTCTTCCAGTCGGTGTATCTGGTAAACTCCACACCCACAGTGTTCATGCTTTTAAACTGTGTAACAAAAACTTCATTCTCGCTACTTATGGCGTTAATTGCACTATTCCAAATTTTACGTTTGTCAAATTGTACGTAGAGTTTAATCGTTATGGTATCAGTTGGCTTGTTTTTTCACATATCTTTGTTGGTATAATTCTCTCTCCCTTCTGATTTAATTTAATTAAGAACCTATTATGTACTACTTGTGGGCACAAACGCCAGCGACCACTGATGGTCTTGTTTGTGTCCTGGCCATTGGATATTTATATATTGTAATTTTTACTGTTAATGTGTTGGTCTAAAAAATAAATACATATCCAAATACGGTAAGTGAAGGTAGAGCCACCTAGTCAAATGGTGAAACTAAGTGGTTGTAAACATCAAACACCTGTGTCAAAACCAGTCCACAAACGGACCAAATTTTTTGATTTCATCAAAAGATAAAAGCCTAATCTTTTAAAGACAGGACTTTTTCATGGAAATGACCATATTAGTGAGATTTTCATGATATATTTGTGGGTTTGGTGACTACGTTTCAACTTTTATACCTGGGCCTTCCTCATCTACTAGGCTACCGGTATTCTTGCTCTGTGGCTGCCCTTCTTGTGGGCTGAACATCAAATTTTACTCACGAGCAAATTTCACATGTCTTGTATTCTCTTTGTTTATACTGTAGGTAGGTCTATTTTTAACTTCTCTTACTTAATTATTGTAAGCTCTTAACTCTTGTATCATTGTAAAGTGGTTTGAGAGACACTGTAAATCGCTATATAAAGATAAATGGTTGTTGTTGTTGTTGTTGTTGTTGTTGTTGTCGTCGTCGTTGATGATGTGAGAAATAAATACTTGAGAAATTAGCTTCTGAATATAGTCCTTATTTTTAAATAAGGACTATTTTTAAATATAAGGATTATTTTTAAATAAGGACCTTATTTTTATATAAATATAAAAATAGTTATTTTAAATAATTATAGTTATTTTTATATAAATATAAGTATTATCGTGAAACGACAGCGAAGCTGATTAGAAATTATATTCCATCATTTCACCTTCCATTCTTTCTATTTCATCATCGGTAAATTCCACAGTTCCTGAATCATCAACTTGTGGTTCTTTATAATCAGTTTTAGCTAATTTGAGGAGCCACAGCGGTGTAGTGGCTCCGGCCTCCGACTAGCGGTCAGAGGGTCCCGGGTTCGAATACTACTGGGCGTGAGACTTTGGGCAAGTCTCTTTGCCTCACTAGCATCTCTCCACCCAGGTGTATAAATGGGTACCGTCGGAAATGCTCGGATTGTAGCGCTGAATGAGCAGCTCATCTGAGTACTACTGAAAGGTTTCAGGATAGACTGGGGTTAAAGTGTAAAGTCGGATGACGCCTCTACCGTTGTTGACATCAGACTATAAACCCGAACTTTAGCTCTACAGTATGGACATTGTTTATTTTTAAGTAATAAGCACAACAACATTTATTGTGGTTCCAAGGGTAAAATGTTATAGTGTTAGCTAAATTGGAATACCATACATAAAAAGTTCATCATCATCATCTTCTGTAAACTAAACTCCTAACCAAACTCCTCACAGCGCCACCTATCTCCATTCTTCCGATATATAGTGACAATGCATCCAATGCAGTGCTATTTGCGCGGAGCACTGAACAAATTACGTCATGGATTCCCAACAAAACACACCGGAATAAGGGTTTTCTGTGCATGTCAACAACTTTATCGACATCTTTTAGCCGTCTTAGATTAGTAACTTCTATAATAACAGACAAAAATGTAGTTTAGGGGTTGAAAGTGAAGTTTGATCGAGTCCGGCTTCCCCATGCATCCCTATGTACAAAAATGTACAGACGCATACAGCTGGATTAAATGCAGGTCCGGATCCGGGGGGGGGGGCGTGGGGGCAATAATTTTTTATGCAAGAAAAATTAAATCGCATAAAAATTTGAGTATTTTGCTCTCAGATGCCGGGAAAATGCATCTAAAAGCATTCAAAATGTCAAATTTTTCTTGGGGGGGACCCCCACACCCCCCGTTTCGGCGTCACGATTTCGGTGTTCACCTCCGTCGAGCTACGCCCCCCTTTCTGTCAATCCTGGGTCCAGCCCTGAAATGTCTAAATTTGCGTTTATTCGGGCCTTAGAAACTTATCTGCATCATCCGTTCATCCGCACCTGTTTCGAATAAAATATCCATTTAGACTGTACAAGATAAAACCTCCTGAATAAATGAAAATCGTACGANTGCTGTTCACCTAGGCTTCCTTTCTTTACTGTTGCCCCTTCATTTCTTATTATCTTGCTCTTCATTTCTTTTTCTAGGCCTAATTTTTTATCACTTCCTCATACATTTGTTTAATATAAATTACTCTTACTATAGTCTTGGGGTTATTGTACTGTTAGTATAATTATACTGTTAGTTTAATTCCTCCAAGCTATATTATACCCCCTTCCCTTCAGCCTAGTCAAGCCTTACATTCACTAATTACATTTCTGTTAAGTTGAGCAACCACCTTTTGGGGCTTGTACTCTTTTCTTTCCTTAATTGCTGTCACGTCCTGTTTGGATGGGATACTTCATACATTTGGGTTTCAGCTCAGTCTGTTCTAGAGTTTCGGATTGTAAAGTACCAGCCTGAAGAAGACCCCGGTTGGGGTCGAAAATTCGCAAAAAAACTCTGGAAATTGCCTTGTTATTCATCATACATGTATATTGTGTGTCAATTTTTGTGCTTTTCTTCTCTACAGATATCTTCAAGTTACAGAAAAAGGCTCTCCGTGCCATCAAGCGTAGCCATCCCCTTGCCCATACGGACCCTTTTTTTAAGTACCATAAACTCCTGAAGCTTCCCGATCTACACTCCGTTACCCAAATGAAGTTCCTGTACAGTTATTTCAAGAATGACCTCCCCTCTTATTTTCTTCGTAATTTCTTCGTACAAAATAATGAAATCCATATGTATGGCATGAGAAACTACAATAACTTATCTATACCTTTAGTACGACATCAGTTCGCAAAATATTGTCCTGGATATAGTATTGTCCACCTTCATAATTCTCCTCCAGTCGGTGTATCTGGTAAACTCCACACCCACAGTGTTCATGCTTTTAAACTGTGTAATAAAAACTTCATTCTCGCTACTTATAGCGTTAATTGCACTATTCCAAATTGTTACGTTTGTCAAATTGTACGTAGAGTTTAATCGTTATGGTATCAGTTGGCTTGTTTTTTCACACATCTTTGTTGGTATAATTATCTCTCCCTTCTGATTTAATTTAATTAAGAACCTATTATGTACTACTTGTGGGCACAAACGCCAGCGACCACTGATGGTCTTGTTTGTGTCCTGGCCATTGGATATTTATATATTGTAATTTTCACTGTTAATGTGTTGGTCTAATAAATAAATAAATATCCAAATACGGTAAGTGAAGGTAGAGCCACCTAGTGTCAAATGGTGAAACTAAGTGGTTGTAAACATCAAACACCTGTGTCAAAACCAGTCCACAAACGGACCAAATTTTTTGATTTCATCAAGAGATAAAAGCCTAATCTTTTAAAGACAGGACTTTTTCATGGAAATGATCATATTAGTGAGATTTTCATGATATATTTGTGGGTTTGGTGACTACGTTTCAACTTTTATACCTGGGCCTTCCTCATCTACTAGGCTACCGGTATTCTTGCTCTGTGGCTGCCCTTCTTGTGGGCTGAACATCAAATTTGCTCACGAGCAAATTTCACATGTCTAGTATTCTCTTTGTTCTTTCCGTAGGTAGGTCTATTTTTAACTTCTCTTACTTAATTATTGTAAGCTCTTAACTCTTGTATCATTGTAAAGTTGGGAGACACTGTAAATCGCTATATAAAGATAAATGGTGGTGGTTGTTGTTGTCGTCGTCGTTGATGATGTGAGAAATAAATACTTGAGAAATTAGCTTCTGAATATAGTCCTTATTTTTATATAAATATAAAAATAGTTATTTTAAATAATTATAGTTATTTTTATAAAAATATAAGTATTATCGTGAAACGACAGCGAAGCTGATTAGAAATTATATTCCATCATTTCACCTTCCATTCTTTCTATTTCATCATCGGTAAATTCCACAGTTCCTGAATCATCAACTTGTGGTTCTTTAATCAGTTTTAGCTAATTTGAGGAGCCACAGCGGTGTAGTGGCTCCCACCTCCGACTAGCGGTCAGAGGGTCCCGGGTTCGAATCCTACTGGGCGTGAGACTTTGGGCAAGTCTCTTTGCCTCACTAGCATCTCTCCACCCAGGTGTATAAATGAGTACCGTCGGAAATGCTCGGATTGTAGCGCTGAATGAGCAGCTCATCTGAGTACTACTGAAAGGTTTCAGGATAGACTGGGGTTAAAGTGTAAAGTCGGATGACGCCTCTGCCGTTGTTGACATCAAACTATAAACCCGAACCTCAGCTCTGCAGTATGGACAATTGTTTATTTTTAAGTAATAAGCACAACAACATTTATTGTGGTTCCAAGGGTAAAATGTTATAGTGTTAGCTAAATTGGAATACCATACAATAAAAAGTTCACCATCATCATCTTCTGTAAACTAAACTCCTAACCAAACTCCTCACAACGCCACCTATCTCCATTCTTCCGATATATAGTGACACTGCATCCAATGCAGTACTATTTCCGCGGAGCACTGAACAAATGACGTCATGGATTCCCAACAAAACACACCGAAATAAGGGTTTTCTGTGCATGTCAACAACTTTATCGACATCTGTTAGCCGTCTTAGATTAGTAACTTCTATAATAACAGACAAAAATGTGGTTTAGGGGTTGAAAGTGAAGTTTGATCGAGTCGGTTTTCCCCATGCATCACTATGTACAAAAATGTACAGATGCATACAGCTGGTTTAAATGCAGGCCCGGATCCAGGGGGCGGGGGCGTGGGGGCAATAATTTTTTATGCAAGAAAAATTAAATCGCATAAAAATTTGAGTATTTTGCTCTCAGATGCCGGGAAAATGCATCTAAAAGCATTCAAAATGTCAAATTTTTCTTGGGGGGGACCCCCACACCCCCCGTTTCGGCGTCACGATTTCGGTGTTCACCTCCGTCGAGCTACGCCCCCCTTTCTGTCAATCCTGGGTCCAGCCCTGAAATGTCTAAATTTGCGTTTATTCGGGCCTTAGAAACTTATCTGCATCATCCGTTCATCCGCACCTGTTTCGAATAAAATATCCATTTAGACTGTACAAGATAAAACCTCCTGAATAAATGAAAATCGTACGAAATGATATTTGAAGCGAGGGCACGCATGATGTTTACAAGAAACTACAAACACACATTCTCCACTATGTACGCCTTCCCATTGGTTCACACTTTCAGTGGCATCTAAAGCGTGGCAGGATTCAGACGGAACACCGAGCCAAATCCCCGCCTTTCTCTTGAAATAGTTCCAAGAATAATATTTCATTCTAGCTAGGTCTTTTGCTCTTTTCTACAACTTTTTGGCTTTAGGACTTTGTTTTACATCAAGCTAAATACTATTGTCAATATTTTGGTATAAAATGGGCAAATAAATGTTTTCACAACATTCTTGTGAAACCAGGCAAGTATTGGTGCCAGAGTCGTTAGTGGCGCAGTCATAAAATGCGGAACGAAACTAGATTGATTCCCAACATCGTGAATGGAATCAACTATGTCTTCGTACGATTCAGCTTTGCCGACGCTTTGCGATGCAACTTCGTTGGCGCTCTGCGTGTCAGGAATTAATTGCTTAGCCATCTATTATTTTAGTTTCGTACCAGAGGTCGTGTAGAAACATCCTAATACTAATGCACTAGACGGATTTTTAAAAAAAAGCCATACGGGTAGGGCTGAACTAAAGCAAAAACCGATTTTCAATAAATCAATTGCAGCGCCCCCTTTTATCTTAATTCGCCCTGAGGCATGATGGGACATCACCATGCACCAACATCCAATGAAATTTGACCTCACTAAAATATGTCAAGACGGGGGGGGGGTATATAAGGCCTTTAATACTGTACACCTTTAATTGCCAGGTGGATAAATGGGGGCTCTGATAAGGGATGAGAACAAGCAGTTTCTAGTTTGGGTCCTATGTTTCTAGTTACCGGTAGGTCTTATGTTTCTAGTATCCGGCAGGGTCTTATATTTCTAGTTGGGTCTTATGTTTCTAGTATCCAGGGCCTTATGTTTCTAGTTGGGTCTTATGTTTCTAGTATCCGGGGCCTTATGTTTCTAGAGGTCTTAGGTCTCTGCTTTTTAGACACCCGGCAGACCGAGATAACTCGGTATGAGTTAGGTGCCCGGCACTATAGTCAGGTGCCAAATTGTATTCTGTGGGAATTTCGTGAAGAAAGTTGCCGACATGCCTCAATCGAAAGAATAGCTTATTTGATTCCGAGGTACCATGTTTCCATCTGTTGGTAATACATTTATGGGGTGTAAATCCAACCGTTCAAAAGTTAGCTGTACATCAGGTCCCATTCTCCTGTACAAAGCTCAGTCCTTGGGTCCAATGATAAAGTCAATGCCCTACTGTTTTACGCACCATGGTGTATTTCTCCTTTATTTCCTCAAAACACCCATGGCGTAGGTTCATGTGTTATACATCAAAAGAAAAGGAATTATCAGCAGATATTTTCTAAACCATGAAGTAATTGTTATGTCTCAGTATGTTCATACAAACGAGATTTGAACTTCGAGTCCGGAAATTTCAGAGGAAAAGGTCAAAATTTCCCATTTGACCTTGACCCTTTTGGAATGACCTTGACCTGGATCAACTGGACGATAATGCAGGATTTTAGCCGACGTGGTATTAAATATAAATAGTCACTTGAGCGAACAAAATATCATTGCCAAGGGCTCAGAAATCAGCATTTAATAAAAAACGCGATTTTCATGGTTGGTTGCCATGGAAACGACCCATATTCCTATCAAAAGAAAATGCCAAAGTGCCGGCAAAGATTTTCTTGTTCAGGAAGTGATACTCTTTCAATTGAGGTGTGTCGACAACTTTCTTCACGAAATTCCCACGGGATCTTATTTTGGACAATTTGGAACCCGACTATAAACCGCAAAATTACTTGACCCATGTTGGACCCCCTGCAATAAGACCGTTTTTCCAATAATGGCCAGTGACCTTATTCACAAATCTCCCGTAACTTTCATGACACGCAAATACTTTGTCTGGCGGATAATGAACAATAAGTTATCCACAAATGGACAATAGAGAGCTTGAGAACCGCTACTTATCCTTAAACCGAAACGTATACGTATCTCGATACGTTTGCATTCTGACGGATCCTTAATTCATTTGAGAAAGCACAACGTATACGAATGCGTATACGTAACCTAGATAAAAGACGATCACTGACTGGGCTAAATACAGGAATCCACCAATGGCCGGGATTCTTACAGCGGATAAAAAAACAATCTCCTGCGCAGATGTCGGACGGTTTCACCTTACTGACTCTGCCACCAGGTCCGGACTATTTCTGCGGAGGATAGTAGATTCCAATACATGCTGAATTGAATTGAAGTATTTCATGGGTGCGTGCACAAAACGTTTCGTCGACCTACTTTTATCTGATTGGTTCACACTTTGGGTTGCGTGTAATGTAGGACCCTGCAATACTGCTACCAGGGGTCGCGGTGTACAGTGGGTGATCAGAATGCGTCAGACCTACTCTAAATTCCCACTTACCTGTCCCATTCCTGAACTCGGAAAAAATGACTGAGTCCGAAGTTGAAGATAATGGGGTGGGGGTATGGTCAGAAACAGTAATGTTCTGGATCAATAAAAAGGACTTGTCAAGGGACACACGGTCATGTTTGCCAGGGCATGAGGTGACAATGGAAATCCTGTGGCGCAACGTGAGTTCAAGGTAATGTTCGTTAGTGCATACGGCCCTAAATGTCCTCCTTAACTGAGGTTAGGTAATCGCTATGTAACCGGTCAAAATTAATGCTTTTAATGCATGAAGAAAGATCTCACAGAACCTACATTGTGCATGATCTCTTGTGTTATAGCCCAAGATCACTGGTGGTGGTTCGTGCACTGCGTATTTTCTGGGATCATAATGGCTTGGCCAATCTTTTGCCTCCACGTCGGTTGACTACAGGAGTCCTCACTCAACTCCTTCCATGCCTCCACCGACATCAGCAAAAAAGAGTACCTCGACTAGTAAGGCTAAGAATCCATTCACGCGGTTTTCGCGCCGCGCGATGTCGCATGCTTTGTCCACGACCAACGCGGCGGAAACAAACAATGCTTTCGAAACAAACAATCGCGTGAATGGACAGCCAGTCTTAAGCCTTGTTCACAATGCCGGCGCTATGCGAAGCGGTGCGATGCGATATTTTTCGCGCCTGGTTGTTCCCATTGTTAAGCCTATAGCTGTTGACACTTGTGGTGGGACGCGATGCAGTAAGAAGCGGTAGAGCGTGACGAGCGATTTCCACCGCCCCAACCGCTCCTGCAGTATTTTTTTTCCGCGGCGAATCGCCTGCTGCGTGAGCTGAGGATTCTGGAATATTTGTCACAATTTGAATGACATGAATGACGTAATTTCTGGTAATCATGACCACCGCACGCAATCGCGTCGCGCCGCGCTGCGCTATGTCAAAACTGACACCGCTTGGCGATTTTTTCAACGCATCGCACCACGCCGCCAGTGTGAACAAGGGTTTAATTGTGAGAATACGGCTCCCTTGTCAGTATAAGCGCCAAGTCATACTTGTTCGCGGATCGTCAAGCGCATGAAACTGATCGCAGGTTTACAAGGCTTGAATGTGCACACTCATTGAAATTGATCATAGTCGGCGTAAAATCTGACACAATCCAATCCAATTGCCTGATAATAATAAAATTTGAACAGAAGATCAACATTCACAGTGTTCAAACTTGTATTACATTGTTATGTCAGTTACCAATAGCCTAGGTCATGTCAGCCATCACCCCATTCAAATTAAGTTATCGCACGCGGTCATTCTTCGCAAAGCTTGGGATCGTGGGACAATAAAGTGGACAGGTCATTATTGTTTCTCACCATACCCCCACCCTATTATCTTCAAATTCGGACTTAGTCATTTTTTGTGAGTTCAGGCATGGGACAGGTAAGTGGGAATTTAGAGTA
>NMRB01002838.1:5853-19068 GCA_002633025.1 Notospermus geniculatus
TCTACAGGGTGTTTCAAAAAAAAGTTGTCATCTCTAAAACATCTCCTGGAACCCAAACCAGTGAATATTTTTGGCTCAGATTTGGTATGTGGATAGGTCTGGATGTACGGAGGAGCTGGAGAAAAATTGGCTCCGACCGGTTCATGCGTAGATGAAAACGAGGCCTCGGACTGAGAAGGTGCAAAACGCAAAAAAACCCAAAGATCAAAAAGCAATGAAACATTTACAACGTATTTCATTTGTTGCGTTCAGAATTTGCCAGGCATGCCATGATTACTGGAATCTACCTTCCACATGGCCAGCATGGTCCCTTCAGAGTTCCCTTCAGCCCCAATCGTTGAAATGTCCTCAGTGCATTTACATCATCATGGTTCTTTTATTGTTTTGGAGGAAAACTGCATTTCGGACCCCTTTACTTTTAGGGTCACCGTTCCGTTATAACAAGCCATCAACATACGAACATCACATAAACATTATGAGTATGTCTATACCTAACAGCTTACAAAATCTGAGCCAAAAATATTCATGGGTTTGGGTTCTAGGAGATATTTTAGAGATGACAACTTTTTTTTGAAACACCCTGTAGTCCATCTCCTGATCAATTCCCAGTTGTAGTCCTACTCTAGTCCATCTCCTGATCAATTCCCAGTTGTAGTCCTACTCTAGTCCATCTCCTGATCAATTCCTAGTTGTAATCCTACTCTAGTNCCTACTCTAGTCCATCTCTTGACAGCGCAGTCTTTGCTTCTCTGGTTTCCTCCGTCCTGTTTACCCTCAGAAGACTCAACTACACAAGAACCTCTCTATTAAGGACACCTCTGGGATTGACAAATGCTGTCCTTAATTGAGAGGTGTCCTGATTACAGAGATCAAAATGAATGGAAATGATCAATTTTGAACTTTGTGTCCATAATATGGAGGTGTTCTCCTGCAGGAGGTGTCCACTATAAGGGAGGTTTTGCTGTATTGGGGAACCTCCCTTAACAGACACCTCTGTCAGGAGGACACCTCATGAATAAGGACACTGAAGTTGAGTCCCAAATTGATCATTTCTATTCATTTCAACCTCTGTAATCAGGACACCTCAAAATTAAGGACAACATACGTCAGTCCTGAAGGAGAGGTTCCACTATAATTGGTTTGTGTAGTAGTCTGTTTAGTTTGATTATGCAATTGGAATGTGTGGTGTCTTCAGACATTAAAACCTCATCTAGTTTTTGTAATTTCTGCTCATGAAACTGGCAGGAGTCTCTTCAGATATATTAAGTGCAGTCCTCGGCATCATTTACATTTCAGAGAATGTTTATTCAACCGAGATGCTTTCAGAGACTTTTCAATGAAATTCACTGTATCAATAAACACGAGGCAATATTCACTTCTGTTCCAACATCTGGTCAAGAGATTTTATCATATCTATCATAATCATTATCAATTACTCTCCAACTACACAGTTCCCATTATCAAGGGTAGGAGAAGTGGAATTGTTGTATACACAGCTGTGGAGAATGCAATCAGCCACACTCCAAGCAGTGTGATGGACATTTCCGCTTGGAGAGTGATCCAATGCTTGATTGAAGAGATAACCACCTGTTTGCATCACATGTGTTGTTTTTTGTCTCAAATCATTCTGTGGGGGCACGAGGTTGTGATGCAGATGTGCAGTATAACCNAGATTGAAGTCGGAGTTAGTTCAAGCTTGAAGATTGAAGTTCTACTTCAAGCTTGAAGATTGAAGATTGAAGAGCCTTCTGGGCTTTCGTAGAAAATAATGGTCACTACGTGAACCAATAACCAGGGGGAGCAGAGCAGCAGCTGGTCAACAGAAAATTACATACAAATAGTTCAACAGGCCTGAAAAAGAGGGCGCTCTGAAACACACGCGTGTCAGAAATTAGTACCTTCTTTCATCATGAAAACCATGCATTTCCGACTGATATTCAAACCGACACAGGCGTTTTCTGATTGTATTTTGTGCGTTTCTGATGTTAGAATCAAGTTTTTCACTCATGTTTCTTTCAGACGCTTGTAAAGTCAGATTTTGATCGCAGAAAATTGACAGCAAATTCGTAGTTTCGCGCACCTGCTACATGTGCTATGAAATATTACATTAGTGATGTAACCTTTTTTACACATGGATGGTAAAACTACATAAAATTCCAAAAATGGCAGATTACAAAGCGAAGTTCGGTTACATAAAATATATGAGCATAAATAAAGAAAAGTATGAAATATTTCCTTTGTCATTTGGGTTCTTTGATGTGCATTTGACGTTTATGTTAGACTTAGCCTATGTTACAGCTGATGCAAAAAGTTACAGTTTAGTAACCTGGCAACCCTGCTAACAAGATGGCGACGGTCTATGATGAAAACAAATTTTACCTCGAAAGTATCCTTTGATTTGCGTTAATAGCCGTGAATTTGTCTTAATTAAGAAGTCGATGCCGTAGTTGAATATTTAGACTTCATTTTAAACAATTTCAAAATGTCAAAAAATGAATGATTGATCCCCCAGATGAGATGAGATGATCATGAACATGATTCAATTCAATTCAATTCAAATATGTTTATTGCGCCTTGCATTACATAAGTGTGCATCAGCGGAAATACAATAAACAGGTGCATGTTTGATAGCCAAAGATAAGAACAGAGTAGTACAGGGTGGGTGAGGATCTGTCTCCGGAATGTACCCCACCCACGATAGCTAAAGAAGAAGTGCATGATGATGTGATGATGCACCACAGTCCACACCATGCACACACCACACACTACAATAGTCAATAGGCCTAGGCCTACATAGGCCTAGCCTACGTACAGCAAGCGCAACAAAACAAGCCGCCACCCAAAAACTGAAAAAGTCCATCCCATGATCCAGCACCCAGCCAGCCTAGCCCTAGCCTGTCCCTCTCCCATGTACTGATGTAGATAGCCTCTATTGCATGTCACTCTCGTGACTGAGATGTAGGCCACCGGCCTACCGGTAGGCGTACAAAACTAAATAGGCTAGGACAGGAGGGAACTTGGCTGCCTTCTTCTTCTCAAGCATCAAGTAGGCCTAAGTTGGCAAGTGAAGTTAAGTTGTATGCTAGTCTATGTAGGCTAGGCCTACAGTACATAGGCCTAGTAGGTTCACAGTTCTGTTACTTACCGGGAGCCCTACCGTGATTTCCTTGACGAAATCTTCCAGAGGAACAACTTGTTGATGATTCTGATGAGGAATATCAGTATGAGACAGTCGCAGTGGATGAGGAATTCGTAGAAGGAGGTAACATCGACAAATCAGTGTATTTATTGTCAAGATATCCATTTCTAGCATTCCTTTATCCAACAAATATCCAGAGTATCAATCAGTTGTATTTGACTTACAGATGAGGAGGACCTTGAGATTACTGTGAGGAACATCCAAGAAAAAGCTGGTGATGAAGCAGCTGAAGTTCAGAAGGAAGGCTCACCAAGACCTAATGTCATATACCGACCTGAGGTCGTGGATGACTTTGTCAGGAACTTCCTGGTCAAGATGGGCATGTCACGCACACTTGATTGCTTCCAGACAGAATGGTAAGATGATGGTGTATATCATAAAGAATGAAGGTATCTTTCCACAGAAGAGGCTGCGAGGGAAGCAATCTAATTTATGCCCCCTTTGGCATGTTTGGGTCAAAGTAGGCCTATTTGAAGGGCAAATGGTTTAAGGAACCTCCTCCTTTCTTTGCCAGGTATGAGCTCCAGCAGAAAGGTCAGCTGAACGAGGAAGACATTGATGTTGTTCCTGACGTCTACGCCAGGAACCAGTCACTTGATGAACAACTAAAACATCTGAGGCTTGAGAGGGACAGATACAGAGATGCTGCTATGTGAGTGAAAACTTGGATATTTATGATTCACATGATGTCGTCATTCTCTGTAATCTGATGCTGTAGTGAATATGTCAGTATTGTTTGATGACGCTCAGCTAATCAGCTGATGTCGGAAACTTACATACATTATGGTGTACATATAGTCTTGAACCATGTAAAAGGAGTCAACTTCAGTCTGTTAACTTTGCTATAATTCTTTGTATTGATTGTGTTTCAGGAAAGCCAAAGATACGTATGTCAAGTTGAGGAAGGAGCGAGACTACCACCGCATGCATCACAAACGTGTCGTTCAGGAGAAAAACAAAGTCATCAATGATATCAAGAGGTAAGGACAGAAAACGGCTCACGAACATGTCTGGTCAATGGTTGTATTTGATGCCAGGAGAGTATTTAGTATTGTACTGAGACCCTTCATCTGTCTGGTTCCTTTCACTGCAGGCTCAAGAAACATTATGAATCCTACGAGCCGACCCTCCGCCAGCTCAAGTACAAGTATGAAGTAGCCATGAAGGAGAAGATGCTGACAAAACTGGAACGTGACCGTGCCGTGGGTCAGATGACCGGGTTACAAGACCTCCCATGAGAGCCTCCGATAGATCTTCAGCCCGAAGACGTCCAAATGGTCCAATGTAAGCAAGGTAGGCCACCTCAAAACGCTTACACAGTTTCAAAATGTCAAAAAATGAATGATTGATCCCCAGCATGCCCAGATGAGATGATCATGATGATGATGATGTGCACAGCAGCAAGCAGCATGCATGCATGCAAGCCAACCAACCAACCAAAAAAAGTCCATCCCATGATTGCCATGAATGAACATGATCCAGCACCCAGCCAGCCTGCCCTAGCATGTCCCTCCTATGTACTGATGTAGGCGCGGCCTAGATATTGCATATCACCAGGTCACTCTCATGACTGAGATGTAGGCCTGCCTAGTAGGCCTACTTTTTTACCGGTCATGCCGGTACAACTAGGGAGCTGGCCTTCGGTCGCCGCCTTCTTCTCAAGTAGGCCCTAAGTTGGCAAGTGCAAGTTAGTTGTAGGCCTAGGCCTATGTGCTATGTTGGCTAGGCCTAGGCCTACATCATGTAGCTACATATATAGTAGGTTCACAGTTCTGTTACTTACCGGGAGCCCTACCCGTACCGTGATTTCCTTGACGAAATCTTCAGAGGAACAACTTGTTGATGATTCTGACGAGGAATATCAGTATGAGACGGTCGCAGTGGATGAGGAATTCGTAGAAGGAGGTAACATCGACAAATCAGTGTATTTATTGTCAAGACTTCTATTTCTAGCATTCCTTTATCCAAGTTTACCTTACAGCAAGTATCCAGAGTATCACTATCAATCAATTGTATTTGACTTACAGATGAGGAGGACCTTGAGATTACTGTGAGGAACATCCAAGAAAAAGCTGGTGATGAAGCAGCGGAGGTTCAGAAGGAAGGCTCACCAAGACCTAATGTCATATACCGACCTGAGGTCGTGGATGACTTTGTCAGGAACTTCCTTGTCAAGATGGGCATGTCACGCACGCTTGATTGCTTCCAGACAGAATGGTAAGATGATGGTGTATATCATAAAGAATGAAGGTATCTTTCCACAGAAGAGGCTGTGAGGGAAGCAATCTAATTTATGCCCCCTTTGAGGCTTTGGCATGTTTGGGCCAAAGTAGGCCTATTTGAAGGGTAAATGGTTTAAGGAACCTCCTCCTTTCTTTGCCAGGTATGAGCTCCAGCAGAAAGGACAGCTGAACGAGGAAGACATTGATGTTGTTCCTGACGTCTACGCCAGGAACCAGTCACTTGATGAACAACTAAAACATCTGAGGCTTGAGAGGGACAGATACAGAGATGCTGCTATGTGAGTTAAAACTTGGATATTTATGATTCAGATGATGTCGTCATTCTCTGTAAACTTGTCAGCAACGTACAAAGACAATGTTATGATGTAGTCTTGAACCATGTAAAGGAGCCAACTTCAGTCTGTTTACTTTGTTATACTGTATGATTTGTTTCAGAAAAGCCAAAGATACGTATGTCAAGTTGAGGAAGGAGCGAGACTACCACCGCATGCATCACAAACGTGTCGTTCAGGAGAAAAACAAAGTCATCAATGATATCAAGAGGTAAGGAGAAAAAACGGCTCACGAACATGTCTGGTCAATGGTTGTATTTGATGCCAGGAGAGTATTTAGTATTGTACTGAGACCCTTCATCTGTCTGCTTCCTTTCACTGCAGGCTCAAGAAACATTATGAATCCTACGAGCCGACCCTCCGCCAGCTCAAGTACAAGTATGAAGTAGCCATGAAGGAGAAGATGCTGACGAAACTGGAACGTGACCGTGCCGTGGGTCAGATGACCGGGTTACAGGCTACCATCCATAGTATGGATAAATACAAAGGAAAATCTGGCAAGGAAGGGTCGGGTTTGAGTTCCACCTCTTTCCATTATTGTCAGAGGGGATCGGAGGTTATGGTTGACCAACATGGACGTGGACCGACGCAGAGGAACCTAGCAGCGGAGAGGAACAACGCAGATAACATGGCGATCTTTGAGACAGAGATGAGGCATCCTGATGTAGGTAGAGATTCATGTTTTGATCTTAGGATTGGTTCTGAATGGAATGTACTGTTTGGATATGGATGTATTGCCAACAATTCTTTCCCCGTTTATTTGCCTGTGCAACGAAAATTATACACATTGATCTGTATTGCAGGATTCTGAGTTCCCCCAGGATACGGGTATCAACCCATTGCTAGCTCAGGTGAAGGGCCCACCTGGACATCTGACCAGGACTGGTGGATTTAGACTCTCCAGTTCATTCCAGTCGCATGCTCTTGCTATAAGTGGGTAAGTCTTGTCAAACAGTTGAAAACAGACCTTGCTGTCCTCATGATGTCGTTCGAAATGTCTACATGAAATGCGGTTCCAGGCGCGGATCCAAGGGGGGGCACCCACTGCATGCCCCCCTTTCGGTAAACAAATCTGTAAAATCTACCGTGAAATTCTGAAATTTGGAGCAAATCATTGAAATTCAGCACAGATTTCAATGTTTCTAGCACAGTGCGCCCCCTCTTTCCCGAAATCGCGGATCCATCCCTGGGTTCAGTGTCATATTACATGTACATTGCTCGGTCAAAATTTCAATAATCATCTCGTTCCAGAGTAGCCCTGCATCCCCGTAAACAGATACTTTGCACCACAAGTGATGACCATACCTGGAAGATGTGGGCGATACCAAGCGGGGACATCATCATGACAGGAGAGGGACACACAGACTGGCTGTCGTCTTGTGACTTCCATCCCAGGTACATATCCCGGGTTCTGTGGGACGATCAGGCTGTCAGAGTGGTGCAGCAGAAATATCACTGCGCCTATCACCTCTTGGGATCTGGGTTCAATCTCCAGTTGGCCGTATTTGACACTCAACTCTCTCCTGACAATATTTTAAAGGCCACTTTCCTTTCATCTCTTTTAGTGGCTCGAAACTAGCAACAACCAGCGGCGACACCACTGTCAAAATCTGGGACTTCAGTAAAGCCGAGTGTACACATACATTCACCGACCATACTCAGGCCGTCTGGTCCTGCAGTTGGCACTCGTGTGGCGACTTCTTAGCAACATCTTCAATGGATAACACCTCAAAAATATGGGATCTTAACAGGTAGGGGTTCTCATCATATGATGGCCCATAGGACAAATCAGAAGTGACCAATATCAGGGGTCTTATTCTAGAAGCTTCCTTAACTCTACAGCTTTGTTTACCTTTAGCTATTGTTTGCAGGGCAGAATACAAAACTTAACGTGGACCTTGGAGTAAAGGAGGCTTCTAGAATACGCCTACGGCCCCTTGGAGGAATTATACGGACAGTAATTCCTCCAAGGTTTACCCATCCTCTCAAAACAGGGTGCTGTCTCCTTTGTCATTTCTTTTCATAAGGGAGGAACAAGGCGCTGAGGGAGGCAGTGGGGTCAGTTGGGGAAGACGACTGGAGTTTCAGTGACTGAAAGACACCTCTACTCACACCATTACCATTGGCCCACTGTTATCAGCCTATCAAGCTCCAAGTTGAGTTGCCACTGAACAATCCACTAATGATTCTTACGGTCTCTTCCAGTCTGCGATGTCGATACACCCTCCGTGGCCACGCCGACTCTGTCAACAGCATCATGTTCCTGCCGTTTTCAAACACATTATGCACGGCTTCTGCTGATAAAACACTGTCGTTATGGGATGCAAGGCAGGGCCTCTGTGCTCAGACATTCTATGGTCACATGCATTCAGTCAACTATGCAGTCTTTAACATGAAGGTAAGACACATGACAAACCTGATGAAAAATTGTCAGTTGCTGAGAGNAAGTTTCATGCCTGCCATGCAGCCATATTACCGAACTGGTAGCGAGCCCCAAAAGTTTCAAGCAAGCCTCATTCTATTGTTCTTATCTCCAGGGCGACACCATTGCTTCGTGTGATTCTTACGGCATCGTGAAATTATGGGATGTCCGTAAGAATACACCAATGGTCAGCATTGACGTCGGGCCACACCCAGCGAATCATGTGTCATTTGATCCGTCGGGGATGGTTGTGGCAGTCTCCAGCAATGACGGCACCATCAAGATGTATGAAGTGGCCAGTGGACAGGTAAGATTGAGGCGGCGCCCGATTGGTGCAGTGGACACATCAGCCCCTGTCAATCAGGTGGTTAGGGTTCATTTCTCAGTTGAACCAAAAATTCCTAACTTATGAATTTTTGGTTGAACCCACGTCATGAGATGAGGTTCCTCAACAGATTTTCTAGGTATTATTAGTCAGAGTAGGTGTGAACTGATATTGGGGACAGCACTTGAAAACAACTAGGATACACCACTCAGAAGAGCTCATGATTTGAATTTATCATGTGAACGACTGGTTTGTTTTTTAGGTCACTTCCCTTGTTGGACATGAAGATGCTGTGCAGGCCGCGGTGTTTGATCGAAGCGGAGAGTTCCTGGTGTCTGGAGGGAGCGACTGTTCCATCAGGATCTGGACATAATCTCGTGAAATGAACAATGGCATATATTGCACATATTGTATTAAATCCGTCCTATTTTGCCTCGGAGACAATGCCAATGGAGAGGCAGGAGACAATTACTGTCCACAACAGACTTGAAGTTGGCCTGTGGAAATCATTTAACAGAACCATCTTCAACTCAACATGTCATGGTTAATGTGATGCCTAGCATAATGTAAATAATATGACCGTATTAATAAAATGTTTTGTCATTTGGAAACCTTGTTTATGCATTTTCTGTTCCATGTCATGAGACAATGAACAACCGTAGACCAAAACGAAGCTGTATCCTTGATCATGTTGATGACAAAAACTTGTTCCTGTCTCTCAATGACATGCGAGAACGACTCACAGGAGTAGGTCTACAGAGCATGCATCAGGACTGCTTCATTAAATGTGACCTGCTCTGGCAAAAGCAGATGCACTTTGCTCAGAAAGTGACCCTCAATGAACGAAGATGAAATAAGGAAAGAAATCAATAGTTTCAGATTTCTTCATAATAGACAGACAAAATTGAAAGTGACAAACACTTGCTCTCAACCTGCTATTAGCTCAGAGCGACATGCAACTGGTTTTACCAGGTCACAAATGATAAACTGGGTGCACACAAAGGGTCGTATTCATAAAGCGGTTCTATCATTAGAATCGTCTTAGGCTGGTTCCAAGTGTACTTCAGCACTACACTTGGAACCGGCCTAAGCCGGTTCTAACGATAGAACCGCTTTTTGAATACGACACAGAGTTCAAGTTCAGTGACTGTTCTGAATATAGGCCCACCGGTTCTGGAAAAGGACTCAATACAGGAATCAAACATTTGATGTGGAGCACAACACACAAGAAGTCAAATGAGTGAACAAAGTCGCACATATCTGATATAGCTGATATTTTTATTGTATCATCAACGTTTTGAACAGATGAAGTCAGATTTTTCAGTGTTTGCTGATCTGATCACATGATGGTCCTTTCTTAGTATTACTCTGGGTTTGATCAACTCTGAACAATCAAGAGGACAGTACGGTGACATCCTTCATCTGGATAGGTAGAATCAAGATTCCCTTGTGGAAAGGCCAACTCTGTAAAGCTTGTGCAGGCCGTGTTCGTCGCCCCATTGCCTTCTGTTGATGTGCAGGATGTTTCTCTACACCATGGAGCAGATACAGTTCTGTTGCGCTGCATGTTGACTGGAGGGTATGCATGGAGTCTACTGGCTTTTTCCGCCCACCACCTTGTCTTGGTCTGAAAACTAACTAAGAAGACTGACAGCATTGGCTGTACTTTGGATTAATAGAGGTTTTGGAGATGGGGCAAGGAGTAGGTTAGGAAGAAGCTGTTTTCAGTGTTTCACTCTGAAAGTCAGTCATCAAATGTCTGTGATGAACTGAGTGACTGAATGGAAGCAAGACGCTGAACTTTCTGGTCAAAGGTCAAAATACACATCAGCCTGTCAGTGAAGATTACCTTCTTCAAAATCAATTTCATCAATTTGTCAATTTGTGTCAGTTTTTTTCTCCTGACTTGTGACCTAACATGGTACTACACCTTTCAAACCCTCAGCTTGTGAACATGGTGAAGAAAGTAACCTCCACCAGCAGCATGTGTGTGAACTCCCCAGCCGTAACCATGGTAACACTCTGGTCAGCCAATACGCAAGCTGGCATCATGGACATTACATCATAGCTGACATGTTTCTACCAGTTGGTTCCAGGATACTCTACCAAGGCAACATATTCCCCCAACCTTAACCAAAAGACTCCCAAAGTAACCTTTGCTACGTCCTCTCATAACGCAGTTGAATGAGTAGTGAGTGGTTCGATTCTCTGACCAATTCCAGGAGGGCTGAGAAAATGGAAAGAAAATTCATGAATATCAAAACATAACCAATCACCTATTTGAAGCATCAGGGGTTGATATTGTTCACCTTTGGACTACACTCCATCTAAACTTCAGACAGAATGTACACTCTATCTAAACTTTAGACAGAGTGTACACTCTATCTAAACTTTAGACAGAGTATAGTCTGAAGGTGAAGTGACTGTAGACCTTGATATTTCAAGCTGATCATCACAAACACACAAAGATTAGCATCAAGACAGCCAAGATCACAACAGTTTTCTTTGATATCCCCAGGCATTTTGTAAAGTCTGTTGGTCAGATATCAGTTCACACCTGGAAATGAAAGATTATACAACACACGAGATACCTACCCTGCAATAAACTAAGACGAGCCGGTCGGGCTGTCGGCGTGAGGTGCAGGGCCAAGACGAGCTCCATAAGATCATCTGAAGGAGAAAACTTACAATATTAGTCAAGTCTTTGAAGTGAAATGAAAAGAAAGAAGATTTAAACAAATATACTTTAATTTCTCTTTAAAACATGCAAGGAACTTTTAAATGCACTACTTGATTGAACTGTCTTTGAATATCAAGTGATCTGATTACTGAACTAATGAAGTCATCCTCCCTGAGATGACTTTATAAATCTATTTACAAGTCCAAATGTAATTCAACTGACATCACCATGGTATTTTAAAAGCACATGTCCACAGCTGAATTAGAATATACACTCCAGTTGTCCACAACATGATTCAGTTTGTCAAACTCCGCATGAATTACATACACTCAATATCTGATAATGTGTCATCCATTTGGCGATTACAATGAAACTAAACACAGTTTGTATCCATTGTTATCAAATCCACAATTAGTTCCTGATTCACGAAGCACCGGCTGCACATTTCGCGCAGAACTCAAGTGACACTTTTCCTCTGTTTGCGACATGGAGGCAGACACCACCACTAGCAGCCTGCCTACCCTTCTTAGCTGGCATGTCTGAGTAATCATGGTCCTTAATAGCCTGGCGTTTCCGTGAAAATGCTGTTGATAAGTTGACAGTTTCAACACCTTCAATGTTTTTGATCAGCCCTGACAGTGCACTCTGATTGGCAAGAACAGATCTCAAATACATCAACTCTTCCTCATACGTCACTTTCTCTTTCTCCCACTCCGACATCCTCCTCTTCATCTCGGCATTCTCCTTCTTTAACTTCTCATTTTCCTTCTCAATGCTTGCTATGTACTCCTTCTTTTTCTGCCGTTGTTGACGGGCATTCACAGCAGCACGATTTCTCATGTTCATTTCAGTCTCCTCGGCCTGTTCCATGGCCTGTTTGAATCCAGAATCAACCAACTCCTTCACCAAGTCTGACACCTGGCGAGAGCGAGCACGCTTAGCAGCTGCAACATTGACTGGCTTTGTAACGTTCACAGTTTTTATCCTGTCATTGTCAGATTTGATATTTCCCTTCTTCACAACAAGAATCTTTCCTTCACTGAAATCAAAGCTGTTTGGAACCACAGCTGGAAAATCCAAGTTTTGCACAGAACTGGACACACTGACTGTGTCACTTTCCGAATCAGAATAGTCATGACTGCTCACACTACCCTTACTGCGCACCTCACAGCGGCTGCTAGGAATACCGGCCACATCTAGAGCCACATCCAGCAGTTTTGTCTTGAAGGCATCCCGCTCCTCCAGTTTCGGAAGGATGGGTGTCTTACAGACTTCCTGCCTGCTGGATGAGCGCGTTGTAGGTTTCTGCATTACCGTAAGATCCACCGAGTCCAAATCCTCCTCTAAGATGCTGATGACGGCACCATCATTGAAGTTCGGATCATTGTTGAGTTCAATGAACTGGTAGTCTTGTGTAGGACTGGCTTCAGCAGCAGGGTAGACGACACTATCACCAGTACCACTGTCAACGCTGACCACAGATTCGTGACCAGGGGACTCTTTTGTTGACCAGTCTGGAAAGTCGAAGTCGAACTGGTCCTGATCCTGGCATTCCACTTCATCTAACAAGGAATCATAAAAAGTAGGTGTTTCAAAAGCCATTCTAGCAGATGTTCCAGTCACAAGTCAGATATTGTGAAATAACGTGTTTGTGTAGGGAGTTTTACACACTCAAGTTGTACTGTACAGAACAGTGTACATGTACAGCACGATGCACACACTTCCTCCTGCACGCAAGGCACGAAAAGTTAGTGTCTTCTTTTTTCAGTTTCAATCAGCTCTTTGTCGAGTCACAACACCAAAATTGTTGATGGATATAATTAAGGTGATTTTAGTGACAGTTTGATCGGCAATAATCATACAAAGTTCACTAAAATCACAACAAAACTCACCAAATTCAGAGAAATACGGTCTGCTCGTGCCGAAATCTGAACGCTGAATGTTGCTGACGCCGCAAACCAGAAAAGATAGCGGTTTGTAAGCGTAAATGCCATTGGCTGGTTAGCCAAACACG
>NMRB01002838.1:28654-60658 GCA_002633025.1 Notospermus geniculatus
AGTACACTCCTCCTGCAAGGAACAGATCAGACCTCGGAGGCAGCTGTTACCTAGTACACTCCTCCTGCAAGGAACAGATCAGACCTCGGAGGCAGCTGTTACTCAGTACACTCCTCCTGCAAGGAACAGATCAGACCTCGGAGGCAGCTGTTACTCAGTACAACTCGAATGAAATGGAATGAAAACTCTGAGAGCAGAAACCTGAAGTGAAAGGTTCTGTCAGGAACCATGGATATATCTTCATGTACCGGTAGTCATTGACATCAATAGACTGGTGATAAAATCAAAGACCACTCACTGACCTAACACCATATTCATAAACATACCACAACCTACCGGGAATCACCCACCAAAAACAATGCCTCATTTTCATGCTCTGTCTACGCATCACGACAGTAAGTAGTCTACGTCTGGCTAAGACACATACATGGATACGGATTAGAAAAGTTGGAGCAGGTTTACTCGCATTTCTGAGGACATTTCGTTCTCAAACTCCTATTTGCCCCCTTCTGGAGTGTTTCTAAAAGCCTGCATGGCAGGATGGGACTGCATTGGGAGCCGCCAATGAAAGAAATTTAGTATGCAGGGGAAACTAGAGTCGTTGGAGAAAAGTTTAAATCTGAGGAAGGACACGTTCTCCATGTGCCTCCTCTTTTGCAAAGGAAAATGGATGGCCTGCTCTCAACCTAACCCTAAACATGCCAATCTATCTACACCAAGGAAACAGATAAGAATACAAACACTGGGCAGGTTGTTGTAAGGTCACTTAGTTCAATGTTTGTTAACACTTCCAAAATAACAGAAGGGACCTGCAACAAACCATAATTGTTACCTTTATAGGTAAACATACATGACAGGCATCCAGCCCTTTGTGTCCAACAAATACGGATACATGTTTGTATATAATTAGCACATTGGCTGGGAACATTTGGGACTCGGCACACTCAGAATATTCAAATATATATATCGGTATTCAAATGATTCTAAGACACTGACATCAACTGAACCACAATCCACCTTCTCAGCGACCCTTTCTTTTTACAGAGAGAAACAGTAACAGACCACTACGTTGTCCGAGAGCGGCCTCAACCTGAGAAGAGAACTCATCACCATCGTTGTTGATTATGCTGTACTCATAAGATCTGAACCACTCGACCACATGGTAACGACGATCATGATTTGTGAGATGATGTTTGGGTCGTTTTAGTTTGTCAGCTGTTCACACTACAGGGTGTCCCAGTTAAAATGCCCTGTGACCTACACCTACTGTACGGGTCTCCTCTAGTGCTACAGCGTGACGGACGAACAGAGGGAAACACTCATTGATATGAGATAGTGGGAACAAGTAGACCAGTGATTTCAGAAGGAAATCACAGCTGGTTTGAAGTGAATATACCCTGTAAGTACGAGTATGCGTAGTGAAGAATAACAGATACGTTGTAATGGACCTACATGTACGTAACCTGAACAACGCTGCAAACATTTTAGATTGTCAAGATCTGCATCTCTAAACCACTGAGAGTGATTCATTGCCCTGACGCATTGGTTCAACATTGTGTCTTAATAACAAAGTCAGACACACAATTGATGACCATCAGAGACACAGACCAGAACACAGGTGCAACTTCTACATACAGTGACTGTGAACATATGTCGTGACTAAAATATGAATAAAATGAATAAACATCCTCACATGTCCTTATTCATGAAGTTTTGAAATAAAATGTAAATATTAATCAGCTGCAGCAAGAGAACCAACCCAACACTGGGGGTGGTTCGAAATATTGTTTTATCATTTCCTGATTTCATACAAGTAATTTGTCCGTGTTTCTAACTTTTTTAGCCACACCAACAATCTTTCAACACAATTGATGTCTGGTAGCTAGCACAGTCCCTACCAACAGTCTTCATGTGGTACACACCACAAGATAAATGGTTCTGAGGACATGGCATGTGATGCTGCAGTTCCATCAGATGCAGAGACCCCAAAGTTATGATTCAAACATCGATGATCTTATGAGATGACACAGCCACTTTTTTCTGGCACGTTGCCCTCAGCTTTCTCTATCTGCATAATGAGTGCCTGGAAGATCTCGGGTACGCACTGAAAACACAAAAACATTATGTCACTTAACCTGAATCTTGAATCTGTATCGACCACTCCACTCTACAGTACATGTAGTTTTCAGGATGAAGCATCTCGAGCTAAATCATGGGATTTGGTAAGCCAAATGACACGTTCCCATATAAAGCATATTTGGTGACAAATAATTTCACCAGATTGGGGCCTGCTAGTGTTTGGCAATTTGGCGAGTGAGGCGATTCCTGAAATACCTTATTTTCCTTCGCAGATGCTTCTAAAAATGCCGCATTCCATGAATCAGCGATTTTCTTTCCTTCTTCATAGGAGATGACCCTGTCCATACGGAGATCAGTCTTGTTGCCGACGAGAACGAGAGGGACGCTAGAAGATCAGATGATTCAGGTTGATTAGGGCCAAGCAATGTGGAAGCAACTGGAGATGTCATCAGCAGATATGACTTCAAAGACCAAACACGTTTGGTTTGCGAAAGAGTAAAACTTACTTCATCCCTTTTTGGTCTAAAAGTTTATCATGGATAACTTGGACGACGTCCCAACTGGAAGAGAAAGACAGACGAGTGAATGAATCACATGAAGATGAACTCATTGGCCAAAGAGGTCAGACCTATCTTGTAAAGTAATCTTGGAATTCCTTGTGATGTAATTAATGGAATTCCTTGTGATGTAATTAATGGAATTCCTTGTGATGTAATTAATGGAACTCCTTGTGATCATGTAATTAATGGAATTCCTTTGTAATGTAATTAATGACTGTTAATGTAATTAATGACAATGAGCATGAAGAGTTTTAAGTGAGTTTACCTTTTCTTTGAGTTGACTGAGTAAACGAGGACATAACCGTCGATGTTCATGGAGTAGTTTGAAGAGAAGATGGAATACTCATCCTGAAGAAGGAGAGACACAACTTTGGAAGGGGCTGTTTACTTAAGCCTTCACTTTACCAAATAGATGTAAAATTATTCTGCTTAGCCTGGTGGTCAGGACCCTTTTGTGTCCACCTGCCTGAAATTGAGGACTGGACTTAGGCCGACACTCTTAGTCTTATCTTAGGCCAAGCAGAACAGCCCCTTTCATAAACATGTTTATGAAAGGGGCTGTTCTGCTTGCCTAAGAGTGTCGCCCAAGTCCAGTCGTCAATTTCAGGCAGGAGGACACAAAGGGGTCCTGACCACCAGGCCAAGCAAAATAATTTTTCTATTTGGTAAAATGAAGGCTTAAGTGAAATGGAATAGAAACTGATTCTTGCACCGAATTTGCGAAATTGAGAGATGACTTTACGTAACTATCATATTGATTCTTGAACCAAAGGATTGAAAGTTGTTCCAATATTTCCTTCTCTTCAGTCAGTTACTCAATATTCGAAAGATTTCTGGGAAATGCTCATCTATTCTTGACCTAAATTCTCACACCTTATCAAACAAAGATAGTGCGTGTGTCTTGTTTTTGTGCTCTAAGTTGGATATCTTATCAAACAAAGAGAAAGTCTTTGCGCACCTGGCCTGCAGTGTCCACTAACTGAAGTAAATAATCTTGTCCTCGTATCTTCACTTGTTTTTGGAAAGCTGTGAAGATGAAATGAGAAAAAATGTTTGGGTCAAGTGCAGGTTTATCAACAAGGAAGGGCAGCGCTGAGTGATATCAGAATTCCATCTGTATATCAAAGAGAGCGAGAAGCATCACTTGGCTATCTTTATTATTCCCGTTCTGACCCACAAAGTGAATGAGTCGAGATCAAGGTGTGTACTGTCACCAAGTACAAGTATCTGATTTTCTACAAATAGCGAGAAGTACTGAGTGAACCAACATTTATTTCTACATATCAACTTACTGTTTTCAATCGTTGGGTCATATGAATCTACAAACAGCCCATCCACATATTGTATGGTCAGAGATGATTTTCCTGAAAAGGACAGATTTAATGTGAAAGACCACTCCAACTATCTTTCTCCAATTTTCTTACTGCTTGGTTGCTCATGTCACAGCATTAAGTGCGGTAATCAGCTCAATAAAATCCCAGTTCTCAGCTACAATACCAATGTCCCTCCTCCAAGAATACTCAATGAAAGGAACGAACACCTCTGCCACGAAGTGACAGAAGGTCTTCTTCCGGATGAGTGCCAAATTCAACAATTTGAATAATAAGCACTTGTGGTGGTGCGCAGCATCAACGATAAAAGCTTGGTTGTAGATAAAAACAATTGAATAATTTAAAAGCTTCTTAGGCACTTAGATAGAAGAAGGTCTTATGATCTATTTTCTGCGCCTTCACGATCTCCTCTGGGAGGTGGCTACAACAGCTCCTTTCCTATACTGAAAGGTCACGTCATCATTAGGCCTAGAAAAATAAATTGTGTTTTTCTCGTCATCTGCGATTCCCAAAAATCGAGGGTCGGACGGTCGGAATTTTTTTTTTATTTTCCAATTTTGGTAGGCCTAGCTACCGTACTGATAATTTTATTGCAGCTACAGGGATTATTACTAAAGGTTATCTAGAAGCCAGGAACAGCCTCAAAAGCTGCTCTGGCATCCATGACTAAGGGTCCAGACAGCAGCAACCAGACCGACATGCATACTTTCATACTACACAGTCACACCATCATGCTACACACAATGCATGTACATATGCATGTCAGCATGCACTGTGTTGTGATTGTGTGCAGATGGAAACCATCCCAGCAAAAAGTGGCAACTTACCAACGGCTCGGAAGCCCATTACAGCAATTTTTCTATGTTTTGGTGGCATGATTGCTGATGCTTTACAGTGATTGACAATCTGCTCCAAAATGATTCTCTAAGGCCCCATAATAAGGGCAAAAATCGAGCTTATTTGGAGAAATAAAACGTGTTCACACCAAATTTTCACCGGAAGCGGATCCGATCGGGGTTCAGGAATGGTGATCACGTCTCAGGCCCCATGGGCCTGACACGTGATCACGTCGCAGGCCCCAAATCTACCGCAATGCACATGTGCACTAGCAACCTCGTTCCCAGGGGTCGTTCGCTTTCTGACAATAGAGGCCTTGCAAATGACGTCACAAGCCGCCATGCTGGGGGGCACATACTGCAGAGGCGCAGCGAAATGTCCCAATGACGTTACGTCAAACACTGGCGTCGCGCACTTCACGCAGGCCACGTCACGGTCAGCTCACACCTCTGCCCACTTGCCCCTCAGCATGGCCGCCAGGATGACGTCATTGCAAGGCCTCTATATGGCGGTCGCGTCAGAGCGAGTGGTCCGAGGTTGTCTGAGCGAACTATACCCCTGGGGACGAGGTTGGTGCACTAGGTCACATCTACTTCTTCTCGTCGCCTGTAGATGGCGTGTAAAGTGATTGCTGGTGTAACAGCTAAAGATATCCCCCAGAATGAGTGCCCGTTTCTGTTGTTACATGACGGAGTCCCGGGACGGAGTCAAGGTGCATGGCGACAGAAACCGATAGTCAGAGAGTTGAATGTAACAATTTTTGGTCACGTTTGAGGTCCTGTTTAGCAATCACGAACTATTACTTGTATAAGAAGCAAGAAAATGTGGCCTTTCTGTTTCATCACGTCTGAGGCCCCATCCGGCCTTGGCCACATCTGAGGCCTCCACTCCTCCCTGTCATTGATAAGTGCGCCTTCAGCAAACAAGAAATGTGACATTCAGGGCAGGATCCAGGACTGCTAACAAGGGGGCGTACCTCAGCAGAGTGGTGAGCTAACCAAGCATCCGGAGGGGGGTCTGCCCCCCCCGAAATGTTTGACAATTTAGGCCTAAGTGCTTTTTGATGCATTTTCCTGTCCTTTGGGGGGCATTTTGATCACGTCCGAGGCCCCACTATCACTTTTATAGCAAATAGGAAAGTGGGTGACATAGTCCTATAGGCTACCTTTTGACATGAGAGGGTTTGGCAAGCTGTTTGTCCAGTAATTCAAAAAGCCAAGTTTTTTACTGGAAAACTTAGTTTTTATCGATAGAAACTAGTTTTTTTAAAGAATAACCTATTCTTTTTCGAAATAACTTAGTTTCTTTCAATAGAAACTTAGTTTCTTTAAAAAGACTAAGCTATTTCCATAGAAACTTGGTTTTTATGCATAAAAACTTAGTTTTAATCATACAACTTAAGTCTTCTGAAAATAACCTAGTTTCTATTGATGAAAACCTAAACGACCCGGAAGCGAATGCGAATGCAGGAAACTGGTCTGTTTAGAAGAAGGTTACTAGTATACCTACAAAATGACACCAATTGTCTCCTGTTGTCTTTATCAGAACAGCTCGGCAGATGGCCTGGAAACTTTGGTTACCTCTCTGTTCTCNCGCCTTAAAAGACAAGGCCTGATTCTGTGATTGTGATTGGCTCATTTATGTCTGTGACCTCGTGATCTTGTGACTATGGGAGACGTAATACTCGGTCTAATGTAATCTCCAGCTGTCATTATGGCATATGTCATATTTCCCAACTCTAGTTTTCAATTGTCTTTCCAGGATTGACGATTTCCCTGGTCCAGTGGCCTCTCCACAAAATCGGATCTCGTGAATATAAGAAGCAGTAAAGGATATTGTCAGCCGTGGTCATCGGACCAGGATGTTTGCTGTGACACGTTGGAAGACATGGAAGATGTGCCGTATTAACCGTGACTTGTGGACATTTGTTGTATCATGGATTCCTCTGTGTGGACACAACACCCGTTCCTTCTTGGAGATTTCCATGGCAAATGAAGGACACAATCACTGTTATCTCGACTGCTAATCCGTTTTTATTAGCTCACCTGTCAGCTATAGTTGTGACGCGGTGTCCTTCGTCCGTCGAAGTCTGTTAGTAGGGCATGTTTCGTAACCGCTGGGGCTATTGATCTGAAACTTATATATCGCTAGGTCAGATGACCTGTGACACCAAGTTTTGGTGTCAAAAACCAAAAACACAAAAAGTGCAATAACTCCTGAACTACTGGCTGGACCATCTCTAAATTTTTATCATAGGTTCATCTACGAGATGCATGACCTATGTAACAGCTTTTTGATTGACTTTAGCCAATATCTCATGAACAAGAGTAGGCAGGATGTTCTAACCTGGTGTCAATATATTTATCCCTATACCTTCTGTATCATGTGTATGCTGAATTTTTAGCCCCATCGGATTACGCAGACATCTTGAAAAATACACTTTAGCCTATATCACATGAACACACACCAACTATAGTATGTTCAAACCACGGGTGTGACTATGACTGTGTACCGAGTGTGTAGTTTATATATTGGGGTATGTGCTCTTAAACACACCCACCACCCCTGCAATGCATGCCTCAGACCCCTCTGATATTGGTGGTGTTCTGAAAACAGAGAGGAAGCCTATTTTAAAAGCAATCCAACATTGGATAAACGACAGAGCTCAGCTCAGCCAAGTGCAAAGTGAGATTGAGCATTAATCCAGAGAAAGTGCAAAAATGTTCAAAGGTGGGGAGATTTCTTCTCCCTGGCTACAGGTGCGTCAGTTAGTCTGTGGAGAGGCTTGGGCATTGTTGATCAGAAACTTCCTTCGGGCCGTTGAGTGGATACCTAAGACGGTTGGCAGCCTGGTGAAATCGGCTTGATATAGGAGGAAGCTTGCAATGATGAGTTCAGGTCTTTCGATTATATTTCACATATTGACGTAACAACTCCTTCTGGGGGTGCATTGAAAATATAATAGAAAGGCCTTTCATCATTGGAAGTTTCAGCGAGATTTGAGTAGGTGAAGTAACTCATTCAGTCATCATTCAAAGCTCCCTCCTGATATACATGTGTTGCTACACATGTATATCAATCATGACCCCAATGAGGAAACCAGGTGAGGGGTGGAATTGGATAAGGACTGGGACATGGAACTGTGTTAAAAACAATACAGATCCATGTGTATCTGTTGATACTCCCAATGCTTCTACCAAGCAGGTCCTAGCACAAGTTGCTTATAGCCGCGGAGTGCACAGAGTGCATTGCGTTGGTAGCGTCGAGATGTTGGCTCCAAACACTTCTCACGCCTTCTGGGTTTAGGGCGGACTCACGGATAAGTTTAGTGGGATAGCCCCAGGACAATGTTCCAGTGCCTTAGACAAACTGCAGAAGAAATACTTCCTCACATTTGACATGCACAAAATTTGGTCATAATCAAGAGCTATTAGTTGCTCCACCGAGGTTGAATTTTTGGCATGACTTTTTCTATTGCATGTTTCTTGTGCTCATAATTGAAGTACCGGTATACTTGTTGTTAGAGGGCAGAGAAAGGGAAAAGTCCCCGTCCCCTCCCAAGCACTTCCTCTCTGATATTCAAATTCTTTCTGCCCGCCTCCAGTAGGAGGCGTAGCATATTGCCCGCCTCCACTAGGAGGCGTAGCATATTGCCCGCCTCCACTAGGAGGCGTAGCATATTGGCCCATATTGGTCATCAGGTATTGTGTAGCATCAGTCAATGGTGGCATGTTCTGCAACTAGGAGGCCAGGTCACAAACTGAAATTTATTACCTGTATATAGCAGATGCCAACCCTAAGGGTCTGCCCGTATTTTCTACGCTTTTTTGCCCCTTTTATGTTATTATGCCCATAGTCCCTTTTCCTATGACCAAAGTGAAAAAAACTGATGTTCAAAATTCAAAGGGATAATTTTGCGGTTGGCATCTCTGGTATACATGTAGATTGTTTTCCGACATTACAACTACACCATGTTGCAGAGCAACTACGACGTCATGACATCGTTTTTGACGCGTGTGTGCATGCTGGTTGACAAAATGCTAACACAGAGGAGTGTCGGTTTGCCAATCCAGGAACCAGCATGTCCACATGCGTCAGAACGACGTCGTGACATCACAGTGACTATTCGTGATGTATTGCTGCATCATCTTTTTGTAAGTGTGAAGGCCTCTATACACTGAATGACAAAAGTCGAAATCGGTCGCTGCTATGGTCAGTTCGACAACACTTGATCTGGCGACATGTTGAAATACTCCACAAAAGTGCGAGCAGATTTTAACATTTATGGAACATTTCCACAAATAGTATTTTGGAACGGACAATTGTAGCGACTAATTTCGACTTTGTCATTCAGTGTATAGAGGCCTTTAGGCAGGTTTGAGTTAGGCAAGGGTGACTGTTTTATGTAGTGGGATTTAGTTGTATTTAATTGACACCAACACATTATACAGTGTTTGATGGATTTTATTCATCAATACAGTACAAAGCCACTGATATTAATGATACAACCGACCATTTTGATCATGTGTAGGCCTACACACTCCATGTTATCACATCAATAGTTTACTACAAATTCAGACTGGCCACATCAACACTCAATTGCTTTATGGTACCAGTCAGACTTCAGAAAACGTGGGCCGACCGCCAAGAAACTCTGATAGCACTAACAGGGCCTAACAGAGAAATTCTGTAATGGTATTAAGAGGCATTGCAATTGCATACCTCTCTGTTAGGCCCTGTTAGTGCTATCGGAGTTTCTTGGCGGTCGGCCCACGTTTTTCAACTGGTCACTCAGTTAATGTTACCCTGTAAAGCCTGTGTCAGTCAGGTTGTACTTTGAAGGTCTCAGGCAGCTACTTCGTACAATTACACTGTTTATTATGTTCAAATGATATTCATTATAATGTTCTTGATCTTTGTTTACATCCTTACTTTGTTCGCTACATGTACACCGTTATACATGCTGAATAAAACACTTCTCCACTGTATTCACTTATTACTTGGCAGCAAACTGGGCAAGTATTATTCAGCAACTCAAGAACAGGGTTAAACGTGTGCGCTCAAGCGGAACGGTAATAACATCTTGCAAAAAATTTTAACATTTTACTTGGGGTTATTCGCGTGCGCTCATGCGGAACCATAATAACGTCTGTTTTCTAGATGTAATTACGGTTCCGCATGAGCGCACGCGAATAATGCCTGTCCGGAAAGTCCATTTTTAAGATCGTTCTGCTTGAGCGCACGCGAATAACCCCTGTCCGGAAAGTGCGTTTTTAAGATCGTTCCGCTTGAGCGCACGCGAATAACCCCAAGTCATAAAATGCTAATTTTTTTAGCGGAGACGTTATTACCGTTCCGCTTGAGCGCACGCGTTTAACCCCTGTTCTTGAGTTGCTGAATAATACTTGCCCAGTTTGCTGCCAAGTAACTGAACACAGTGGAGAACTCTTTTATTCAGCAGGTAGGGTGTACAATATTTGCCCTGGACCAGTTATTTCGTTGGGTTTTGTCTACAAGTATTCTATTTGTCTGGTAAATGACCATGTACCGAACAACTTTAGAATACTCTTGTAGACAAAACCCAACGAAATAACTGGTCCAGGGCAAATGTAGTGGGTTACAGATAAAACGGAAATGACGAGAAATAACGGAACACCACAATGAATCAGCAGAAAGGACAACAAATGTCCTAATGTCCTTTTCCTGTCATCTTGCATCATCCGTCCGCTGGGCACGTTTCATACGGCGTCGACTGTTGTTTCTCATCTTCACAGCTTGGTAGATTTGAGTCGAATCAGTTGATATCAGTTCCCATGGTTCCGGTCGCTGTACATGCTCGTATCTTTCCTGAAAACCACAAGAATGTATACCATGAGATAAAATTTATATAAGTTACCACAAGCTGATCGAATTGCATCATATGATCTGTTGATAAATGATGTTCATGATGTTGGGACAGGACTGAGGAGTGTCACTGTTAATCACGTGCTGTGATATATTGTAACAAACTACGTTTGGTTCATACAAAGTGTTGAATAAACAATATAAAAGTATTTTATAATTCTAATTTGTTATTTTGTCAACAGCTGTTCCCACTGTCAAATCATCTCGAGATTTGATGGTGGCCTTGGATAGCTGCTGGATCATCGATAAAGGATGTATCAAGATATAACAGCCAAGAACCATCTGTTTGGAGTTGGCATTTTGCTGATATTTTGATACGCCCGTAAAAAGAAGTCGCAGGAGAAGGAAAATGGAAAAAAGGAATAAAATAAACAGAAGGAAGAGGTTAAATATCACAAAGGACATAAGAGCATCAATACAGAATGTTTAAGTTTTAAACATATTCTCCCCCAAAATGCAAAAATATTTCAAAAATTTTGGTTAAAAATGATGTTTATCGCACAAAATATGGATCAGCTTACATCCAATAGACTGGAATATTCTTAGGCCTGTAAGTCCACAGATTTAAAAAATTTTAACCCCCAATTTTGATCCTAGATTAGAAAATATGCATTCTTTCTGATAGAAAAAAGAAGGTTGCGAAAATATTGATATGTGAGATAATGATATGAAATTATCATTTCTTGATATTTTGATAATTATCATGAAATTAAGACAAAATATCAGAATTTCACTGCATAGATCATTAGATTATGACCTAATCATTCAACATCCCAAGTTTCAGGTCAATAGTGCCAACTGTTACATAATAACAGCCACTCACACCTGGCACCCAGAACTTAAATCTTTAATAACTCGAAAACTATAATAGATATGACCTTGGGACCAATTTTTTGGGAATCCTTGACCCATGTATACCTTAAGTTTAGTTTTTGGTTAAAATTGGAGAGGGTCAAAATTTTGTCAATTTCCCTGAATATACCCCTTGCAGTTTTTTTAGGGTAAAAAAAAAAGTTGCTCCAATTCGTTTCAAACTCTGTCATATGATGCATATCACTGAATATGTTTTCGGAATGTAGTCGGCGGTCGATTATCTGCAGAAACAATGAAGTTATTAATGAAAAACCTTAAAAATTATCCTTTAATTAGGTTCATTAATAGGATTATTTATGCATATTTCAACTTGCTCCGATTGAGCTGAAATTTTTTTTGTGACATCCTTGAAGGGTCCCGCATATAATGGCATGCATATGCATACTTAATTCGCTCATGCATATATAATGAGCAATTTTCAACTTTGTCAGATCTTGCTAAAATTTCATATAAATTTCATATAAAGCCTTATCTTTACCATCCTACCAAGTTTGAATGAATTATCAGCAGTTATGGCGAAAATACCCCAAGCATACTGCAGAACAATGGAGTTGCTATTGTTCCCACAGCGATTACATAACCAGCTAGCGGAGGCTATCAGGATGTGGCACAGCCCTAGCTTTATCACCCTACCAAGTTTGAACGAATTCTGTGCAGTTATGGCGAAAATACCCCAAGCATACCGCAGAACAATGGGATCTCTATTGTTCTGCTAATTATCACATAATTACGTTAAATTTGCTCAAATGTGACCCATCACCAAGAAATGAGTCTTAAGTTGCTCAGAATATGAACGAGAGTAAACCAAAATAACCACCAGGATAAAAAGGAAGAAACAGAATCACTCACGTTTCACAAAAGTCGAGAACAGGTCAAGGTGTTCTGAAATTGACAAATATTTGGTTTCATCCTCGCAAACCCCGAGCGACTTCTGATTCATTTTGTGGTGGCGGGTCACGTATAATACCGGGTACTGAAGCTGGTGCTCACCATGTATGTACAGGTTGTTCCGTCAGCTTTCACCGAAAGATCCTCATTGTGATTCAGCAAGTTCATCATATGACACCATCTTAGGAGAGCTTTTATTTTTCATGATGTTCTGAAAGAAGACACCAACACACCACTCTTAATTATGGAACCCTTTCATCAAACACAAACCCTTTTTTATGCCTAAAAACTAGTGACTCAATCCTGCATGTAAAGTCAGATTCCAGCGAGTTGAGAGCAGCATATCAAAAGGAACCACATGTGGTGCTAATCAGTGCAGGCCTGCTCTGGCAGTGAGATGTGCTGACCTACACTTGAGAAGCCAGGGAATGGGCTGTAAATGATATGGCTGTGGGTTCTTGACTGCTCTCAACTCACTGGAATCTTACTTTAGGTTAGTATTTCAATTTTAATTCACAACAAACATGACCAGCTTACCTCATGCACCTGCCTCCGAGTCCATGATGCGTCTATCACCCTGCTATCCACTCAGTTGCTGATCAGTGACATGACACCACAGGCCTCTTCAATTAACGTGTTGTAGGATGTTATCAGTCATTATTGTTTGGTATTCATCTGCAATAAAAAACAAATTAGAACTGGTGAAATAGGAGATCAATCAGAAATTACCCACCATTATCTCTTACAAGTGTTAGCAGAAGAACATGGGTGGGGGTGGGGGGATACACAAATATTATGAAGAAAAATACCACAGCTGCCAGCTAGTCCCTGTGATACTTATCTTTTGTGTTGAACAAAGGATAAGTGTCACACTTAGACTTACCGGTAAGTCGTTTTATGAATATGGGCCCTGGTGTTAGTTTTGAAATATTTTGACCCGAAAATAGCTTTCATCATCCCATGTGAGCAGTTCTGGCCGACTGACCGATCTCCAAGGTAATCTACAGATCATGTCTTCAGTCCTTACTGGGTAAGTGTCATTCATCAAGTTTGTCTCCTCCATTAAGATGAGGCCACGAGCTTTCCAAAGATATATGACACTAAAGTGTTCATCTCTTCGAATAATGATTTGTGATGGTGTGAATGTTGGTATGCCTCCCAAGTTTTCGCTACTAAAAAGGCGAGTGAGACAGTCCAGGCTACAGATGACTTGCAGAAATCGAATTAGGTCATTGTCACAGCAATGCCACCAAAATCAAACCAGATGTCATACACCGTTTTGCCTGATGAACGAATCAATAAGACGTGATTACAACATGAAGGTCAAAGTGGCATTAGGCCATGACATCTGGTTTGACCTGACCTAATTCTATTTCTGCAACTCATCTATATTGCTAGGCCTACGGTACCTACTGTACTGGTAGGCCTCGCCATGCTAGCTACATAACATGAGCTAGGCCTAGACATAACATGAGCTAGGCCTAGGCTAGTCATGAAATTCACGACTTCGAATATTTGGGATATTCTACGTCGTGATTCAGCACTCCATGTTGTGTGGAGGAAATTCTCCCGTCTGAGAAGGGGTAAATGTTTTCACTGCTGGTGAAGCTCTGGAAGCAGGACATCATTTAAAAAGTATCCTATCATGAAGTTTCAATGTTCTAGATGACACTCCTACCGTTGCCCAAAAAATCTGACCACTTGTAAGGCGTTTAAAATCCGAAGTTTGAAGGACAGTGAAAACACGCCGCCATATCCCTGTACATTGGTTTGTTGACTTCCGGAGCGAAAGGTCACTTGGGAGTTGAAGGTTCGAAAGGTCGTAATTATCGGATGTTTCTTCGCCCTTGGAGGAATAAACTTTCACCATTGCGCATGCGCAGAAGGCGCAGTTTGAGCAATCGGAAACACTCGGCGATTTCCGATGACAGCAGAGGCAAACGCCGAAAGTGACGTCATCAAAACATTATGGCAGCCAAGTTCGGCGCGATGCAAGATCGCACCGAAGAAAAGCAATTAAACCAATGTGTTCTGGTCAGATTACAATCAAAATGGTCCAGTCACCTACTGTTTTATATGAACATTACAAATATTTGGTATTAAAAGCAATTTTCGCTGTAGGTTTTCGAGATATTCGCAATAAAAGTGCAGCGTGTTCGCCCTATTGATATGCAAATTTTCGTTTACACTAGTCCCCATAGGAGTTTGTATTGATGTATCCGGTCGTAGAATCATAACTCTGTTATGTTCGGAGACAGGAGTTTTCGGTCTAGGCCTAGGCCTAACTCAAGACGTCCATGTTGACATACGCCGGTCCCTGTCTGTCTAGCCTCACGTGTATTATTGATCTGATGTAGGCCTAGGTCCAGATCATCTTTACGACTGCAGCCCGCCAATGTCTTCCTCAGCTACAACTTGGGATCACCTCAAACAAGTACAACTAGAGCTCATGACGTCTCCACTTTTTTTCGTCTTATTTGCGGATATAGCCGCCCATATGTCACATGGATGGCGGCTGCATCGATCGGGGTTCAGGAATGGTGATCACGTCTCAGGCCCCATGGGCCTGACACGTGATCACGTCTCAGGCCCCAAATATACCGCATTGCACGTGCGTACTAGGTCATATCTACTTCTTCTCGTCGCCTGTAGATGGCGTGTAAAGTGATTGCTGGTGTAACAGCTAAAGATATCCCCCAGAATGTGTGTCCGTTTCTATTGTTACATGGCGGAGTCAAGGTGCATGGCGACAGAAACCGATAGCGAGAGAGTTGAATGTAACAATTTTTGGTCACGTTTGAGGCCCTGTTTAGCAAGCACGAACTATTACTTGTGTAAGAAGCAAGAAAATGTGGCCTATTCTGTTTCATCACGTCTGAGGCCCCATCTTGGTCTCATCTGAGGCCTCCATTAATAAGTGCGCCTTCAGCAAAGAAGAAATGTGACAGGGCAGGATCCAGGACTGATAAAACGGGAGCGTAGCTCAACGAAGTGGTGAGCTAACCATGCAGAATATCCAAAGGGGGGTCTGACTCTGGGGGCCCCGAAACGTTTGACAATTTAGGCCTAAGTGTTTTTGATGCATTTTCCTGTCATTTGGGGGGGGGGCATTTTGATCACGTCTGAGGCCCCACTATCACTTTTATAGCAAGTAGGAAAGTGGGCGACATAGTCCAACTGATACCTTTTGACATGAGAGGCAGAGGTAGGGACCTCACAGTGTATCCTGTCATCAAACAGCCTTATAAAATCAATTACAAAGAATGCAAAACAGCAAATTCCCCTCAACTGCAGATTTGCAGAATGACCGCGCCTTTAAAACTGTCCCGTTACACGAGTATTGGCTATAAGAAACCACGAAAGCAAATTATTGTCACTCGGACTGGCAGTCTAGGACTACCATCCCTTCCACACTGGCAATTCAGATCACTTTACACGCCATCTATTGCCTGTGAAAAGAAATAAATATGACCTAATACACATGCGTAGTGCGGGGCCTGAGACGTGATCACGTTTCAGGCCCATGGGGCCTGAGACGTGATCATCATTCTTGAACTCTTATGGCTGCATCAGCAGCTGATCAGTCAGTACAGTGCATGATGGATCTGGATGTGGCTGTGACACAATTCAGATCACTTTACACGCCATCTATTGCCTGTGAAAAGAAATAAATATGACCTAATACACATGCGTAGTGTGGGGCCTGAGACGTGATCACGTTTCAGGCCCATGGGGCCTGAGACGTGATCATCATTCTTGAACTCTTATGGACAAAAGAACATTCAACGGTTGTTATCGTCGCTGTGAAATAGACTCCCAACTTGCGCATGTCTACAACCTGTCTTCGCGGCATTTCACTGATGGAACATTGAAGTCTACAGCAGAAACTGCCGAGTTATTAAACGAAGGACATTCTGTCATTTCTATGGTGGCCCATACATGCCATGCATATATTTTTATCCGCATTAGGCCTACAAAATTCTGAACATTATTGCATTTTCTCTATGATTTCCACCCGGGTGGAAAACATTTACACCCGGGTTGAAAATATTATCACCCGGGTGAAAAACATGACTCGGGTGGAAAACAATATTACTAGTATCCATTCTTATCAAATTAACCTACGGGAACCATACGACATTTTCAATGTCCTCTTGTTCCATCTTGTAGCTTGATCAGGTCATGTACCTGGTTGGGGGTAGGTCACAGGTCTGCAGGAGTAAAGTTACAGGTCGGACGGACGGACGGACGGACACCCACCCACCCACCCACCCACCCACCCACGACTAAACAAAATTCGCAGGCTGCCGTCCGTGGACTTGGCAAAGGCAAGAGGAAGGGCAAGTGGCGAAGACGGATATGGATCCGTTGATCAATCGAACAACAACAACAACAACGATAGTTCTGGAAGGCGGAAGTCATGGAAGTAGTGCATGTAGTGTATACAATGTATAACATGTAAGCATGATGAATGACATGGCAGAAAGTCAAGTAAGTGTGCACATCTCGCGACATTATTTTGTGCCAGACCATGTTGACTGATCGAGGGACAAAAGCTATGGCATGAGAATTGAGATCTAGCCTAGCTACGCTATGCCACTTCGGTTAAGTGGAGAATAGGCTACAGCTACGGTGGACATGGTAGCGGGAGACCAGAGTGGACAACACAAGGTGCGCTCTGCATGAGAGTGCATGTGCATGCCCTGCTGGCTGCTGTGCTGTGTGCCAGTAGGCCTACAGTAGGCCTACATGAGATTGAGTAAGGGCCTACTGTCATTTATGACGTACGTGTGTGACCATGGTGGTGTGAACCGTACCGGTAGGCCTACCGGCCGCCTGCCCTTCTTGGCCTCAGGCCCTACCTATCTAGTACCATGTTAGGTATGTAGGCCTAGGCCTAGTTATGGTAACCATATCGGAGCCACCATATCGACCAGGCATAGCTTCTTTTACGATATGACATTGACGGCTATTGCCTGGTACGTTATGGTTTACCCATACGCTGCCTGTGGTGCATAGTGTATTTCATGTACTGAACAAAATCACCAATTATTGTCAAACCTGACTAAATTCGAATAATTAACTGTCATGAAAATTGGGCGATCTGAGACTCTGTATGCGCGCTATGTAAAAGTCAGTTTGTAAAAGCAAAAGCGGAGCATACAGAGTCCCAGTTACTGAGACTAGCCTAGGCCTAGCCTACTCCATTGACCTGATTAAGTAAAGTGACATGTAGAAAGAAGAGGTAGGCCTAGGCTAGTTAGGTCTGGGCCCTTTTTCGTCGCCATCATGGGGGGGGGGCAATAAGGCAAAGTCTCAAGATTACTGCGGACCAGGTTGTTGGGAGCGCCAGATACATGTAACATGTCATTATAGGCCCTACATCCATAACCAAAGATATTAGATTTTTTAGTTAAACTTAAAGGAGCACGGTATTGGAATTGGATCTGTAATGCGTTGCCGACGTAGAGGGAGCCACCTAGCGGCAGCAACACGAACTACAAAATGTATTACAAAATGTACGCAGTGAATTGGGTCAATTACCGACAACATAGTTAGTCCCTGGGTTGGAGAGTGGCGTGGTGGCGCCAGCTGTCGAGAAAAAGTGGCAGTAGTACCGTGGTCGTTTTAAATTGATGTTTGCTGTTGTAGGCTATGTGTAGCCTGGATATATTTTTCTTTTTTTAGGACTACTCGACCAAAATCCAAGATCTGAAGCAAATATTTAGAGAGAAGTACAAAGGTATGTACTATGTGTTGCCTGCATGACATGTATGAACTCTAAATCATTGGCTCTAGATCAGATGTGAATATTATTACATGTACGTGGCAATTCTGGCACTGAGCGTAAGCCTGAAAATAAGTGGGTGGACAAGGACATTAGCGAGGTTTCGTAAACCCCCGGTTAGGCCATACGACAACGTTTATCTATTGTTTGGATACACCCACACAGTAGATAAACGTCGTCGTAGGGCCTAACCGGGCGCTTGCGAAACCTCACTAATGTCTGGCACCAAATTCCAAGTCTGTACATAGATAATCCATTACATGTCAGGCAGTAAATCCCAAGTGTCTGGCACAAAACAAACTCTGTCTGCCACTTTGTCAGGTGCCTATAAAAACACTATTTTCAGGCTTGCGAGCGAGTCCTGAAAAAATGAGTTTTAAAGTTAGATAAAATAAAATATTGAGTTGAGAACCGAGCGCCAAATTCGGCATTATTGGTTCTATAGACAATATTGGGCGATTTTAATGTAATGCAGGAGGAAACCGGAGTGCCCGGAGAAAACCTGCGCTGTCAGAGAGAGTCGCCCTCTCTATCACATGAGACACGGACCCGACCGGGAATCGAACCCGCGACCTCAGAGGTGACAGGCGCCGATGTTTCCATTGCGCCACTCTGACAGCCCAAGTTAAAGTTAGATAGACATTTCAGATGTTTTCACCGATGTACATGTACATGTAGTTGATGACATGGATGATGACGTGTACTCTTCCAGTGCGCTCAGTGTGCTCCACGGGTTTTGGTCTAAGAGGGGCGGCGGTGGGCCTGGTGCCAACGTCACCGCGCTAGGAGTCAAAGGCGCCTTCTGGCGGGGGGTCTGGGGCCCTCCCCCAGCAAAATTTGGATTTTAGGTGCTCTGAGATACGTTTTCTGAGCATCTGAGATGCATAATTGAGCGATCTAAATCATAAATATTAGGGCGGACGAATTTTTAAGGGGGGCGGGCCGTTTTTAAGAGGGGCGGATTTTGCCGTCGGTATTTTTAAGAGGGGCGGGCCGCCGTTTTTCTGACTGGTGTGGAGAACACTGATGGATTTCTGATTCTCTTCCCTTTACAGATAAGATATCTAAGAATTCATATGAGGATGAAGACATTAAGAGACTGGATGCCAACGATGTCTACGCTGGCCTGTTTCTGCAGAGTGAGAAAGGAAATACTGATGATGCTGCCTCGATGATTGATGCTTGCTTTTCATGGAGAAAATCCATTGGAGTTAATGGTAAGAAATAATAACAGGTTTCTAAGGTGAAAGACATACCGGTACATATTAGCTTCCTACTGGACTTGAACCCACGGACCCTCGCATAAGGCATCAATCACCAGCACTTGGGGGCAGCACGCCTTAACCACTAGGCCAAATCCCCATCTTCAAAAAAGAGTTAATGGTAAAATGTTTATTGCAAAATCTGAACCCCTTCTGAAGAGATGATTTTCCACCTCATGATTCTCATCAAAGCCTGTGTTAGAAAAATTAACTCTTACCATTTGTCATTTTTTGTTCCTCTAATACAGTCACAGGTAAACTCAATTTCCCTTGGACCATTTTATTTCAGGTTTAACTGCCACATCATTCCCAAGAGAAGTCCACGAAAAAGGTGCTATTTATTTCCACAACCACGATAAAGATGGAAATGACATTTGTGAGTTTCGGCAGTTTTAGTTTGAAACAAAAGAAATTAGGCCTATTTCAAACAAGCAAAGGAAGAATGTTTGCCTATTTTGTCAATCGTAATATTAGGAGACCTGTACATAGCTACAAATCTCTATGGTTTGACTGTAGTTTTTATGTTTTTCCCTGTGATCACTTTCTTGCCAACCAGAACTAAAAAAAAACAAGAGCAAGATCCCAGTTTCATTCCCTCTTTCTCCATAGTTCCTGGTCGAATTGAGGCGAATGTGAAACGTATGGGCGAAGCCCCACTAGTACCAATGTCGCCCGCAAAGACCGCCACTGATGATCTCATACCACTATACTATACAGAAATCCCAGCTGTGGAGCTACAGGACAAACCAGACCATCTATTGACGAGCGGTAAACGCTGACATGAAGGCTGGCATTCGAAAACAAACATAACTTTTTTACAGCCCCTTACCTACTCTGGTTAATTAGTAATTAGCGATTTTAAGGACGATTTAGTTCTATCGATGTCCAATAGATGACAGGACAGCGTAGCATTACTAATGACTCAGCCGCCAGGAGGCCACTGCGAAGGTGCAGGCATGTGAGGTCACGGTCATCAGGTCACATTCACGCCGTGGCAGTTTACGGTCGGTCATCGTAGTTCAATTTTTGTGAACCAACTGACACAATGCAAGAAGCCCTGCCCGGTATTTATGAAACATTGTGTGAAGTCAATACCCTTCTACACGGATAAGCAAAGGGCGAAAATGCCAGTCTCAAAATTGGCACGCGAGAGGTTCTCTGTTCGTGTTGGCAAAAGTCAGTAAGATCAGGTAGTCATTTATTCAGTCAATCAATGCATGTCATGCATCATGTACATAATAACAATTGGCGATGTATGGCATTGTATGGTGTACATGTGTAGCCCTATCCTACCCTACCCGTCGGTCATGTCGGTAGGCGCGAGGCATGTTGCAAGCATGCGTATTGGCCTAGGCCTACATCATGTACATGTAAGCCTAAAGTGCATTCTGCAGATGGGCTGTGAGCAGCCCATCTGCAGAATGCACGTCACAAACCTCAGGTACAACTATTGCAGTCTATCAATTCAGCTAGGCCTACTTGGCCTAGTCATGTTTCTCTTTTTCATCTATTTCAGAATTTGGCACATTTTGTTTTCTGTAGACGCGATTTGCTTCCTGCAACACATTATTTAGTGCAAACGAACTTTCGCAGCTTCAGCGCAACAACCTCTTCCGGTACCACTCACATCTACACACCGTATAGGCTTAAATCTATCTATACCTAGCACCTCTCTTTCACTTCACTGGTTAAAGCTGACCTGAACGAACGAAAAGCCCCAATGCGACGAGCAAGAGAATTGCAAACGCCCTGCAAACACCTCAAACGAAGGCTCAGAACATGATAGACCCCACGAGTCCAGGAGGGCGCCACCTTATTTGTCTTCGAGCTTTAGAGGTGTCAACATCCTCTGGTGAGCTCCTGCTGAACACTTTCTTTGAAAGAAACAATTTTGACCCAGCAGGGAATCGAACCCACCCCTTGTTATTTCTGTTCCACCGTCATCTCCATTCGGCCACCTAACTTGTTGGATGAGTTCTCCTGTTTTCTCTTATTCATAGTATTGTTAGGTACGTCGAACTCCTACGTCCATGACAAACACAAATCAGGTCTCTGTCACTGTCAGCTGGCTTGTTGGCCGAGTGGATAGAGTGGTGGATTACAGATCAGAAGGTTGACGGTTTGAATCCCGTCTAAATGACTACAATTTTTTTTCTTCGAGTAGTCCTGGCCTCGTGGGGTATATCATGTTCTGAGCCTTCGTTTGAGGTGTCTGCAGGGCGTTTGCAATTCTCTTGCTCGTTGCATGGGGGCTTTTCGTTCTTTCACGTCAGCTTTAATATCAATCCGACACGCCCAAGCTTCTCTCGCAAAGAATCTCTGAACGATGGATATTTTACAAAGCATGTAAAAATCATTTTTATTCACGTGAGTCAATGATAAGACGATAAGCAGTATAGGTTACCCGGTAGATTGTCATTCCCCACCACAGAATCGGCAAGAAATACAAGTCCAGGACCCATATTCATAAAACTACTTAAGTCTAAGTGCAGACACTTATCCTTTGTTCAATACAAAAGATAAGTATCACACTTTGACTCAAGTATGTTTATGAATACGGGCCCTGGACCCATAACTACTTTTAAGTCTCAGTGTGACACTTACCCTTTGTTCAACAGAAAAGATAAGTACATGTATTACACTTTGACTTAAGTATTTTTATGAATATGGACCCTGACCACATTCATTTCAGTCAATACGTGGGGCAACATTAACAGAGAATCAAGTACGGTACTGGTATTTGTAATATTTAGATGTTCCTCATGGTGATCTTCTCTATATATTATATTTGGATTTTTTGCAGTATATTTCAAAATAAAAGACCACAAAAAAGATCCCACCAAGTTGCTCTTATTCCAGAAGTATGTAGCCTATCTCCTGGAACAATACTTCATGCGGAACATGGGAAGTCAGATAGTAGTAATGTTTGATATGACTGATGCTGGTCTCTCCAATATGGTAAGGTTTCGTTGGATAATATTCAGTTCCCTACCCTATCATAATATATTTGCTATTTGCTGTTTTGCTATGAGTATCTACAGCTCTGGAAAATTATCAGACCACCTCTGTTATTTCCACTCTTTTTCCTTTAATTCCGTAATTTTTCCTTTAATACATGTTAATCCCGCAAACATTTGGTGGATCAGTTTGGTGGGTTTTCCGCAAACCATTCCCCCTTCCTTAAACATTAACAATGTTTTCTTCATCGGTACTGAAAACCATACGTGACCCTCCACAGCAAAACCAGTCGCATGTCGCTCAGAAGGTGAGCCACAACGAACTAAGATGACACCAGAAGAGAATGGAAAAAATAGATTATTTCCGATTTCATAACAAGCAGACAATATTTAAACTGACAAACATTTGGTCTCAAAACCTGCCAAGCTAAGAGCGACATGCGACTGGTCTTGTTGTGTAGGGTCACATATATGTCAGCAGGAGTGTATACTTCATGCGTGAAAGTTCACCGTGACTTTGGCCTTGAAAAGCCTTAAAAAGGCATTGGCTGACTGAAAAGCTGCAGGAACCACGCTTTCCCTATATATAGATGTATAAGTCTTTTTTTCAGGACTTGGACCTTATCAAATTCATCATCACGTGTTTCACCACATACTATCCCTGTTTTCTAGGTAAGTGCTATGATCTAGTATTTACATGTGAATATTTAAAGCTTCAATAACCCTTAAAATAGTTGAAATATTGGAGCACTTTCCATGAGTACGCAGTTGAGTAGGGTCGAAACAAATCCTGTATGAATGCATCCAAAGGTTATGAGAAACTGAACTCACATTACTGGTGTTAAAGCCACTCTGTATTCAATTTGAACAACACGAATCATTGCCGTGATTCTCGACGTCAGACTGTGTGCTGAAAACTAGGCCTTGATTCTGTGCAGACGTATCAGGCAGGCATTTTGGGGACCTTCACGAGCTATGAGACCTCTATGTGCTCTCTCCTAACATGTTGAAAATATCGTAAAATTCAATACAGTGGGGCTTTAATTTGTGAAATGAAGCACGAACTTTGAATTCAGTTCCAGTAATACTGGTTCTACATGTGCCAATACTGGTTACACTGCAATCTTCTTACCCTTTCAGCATATCTGTTAGTATATGACATGCCGTGGGTGCTAAATGGTAAGTGAATTGGTTTTTAAAAAATCCAGAGCTCCAGCTCGATTCTGAAGCCAAGAACATGTTTAAAACCTAGCGTCCACTAGGGCGCGGACAGGACGCGGAATGCAAATTTAGTGAATCCGCATTCATTCGGCAACCTCTCCGCATATTCTTGAAAGGTTCCGTTCACTGTCTTTATCATTCCTGAACAGTTCGCGACATTTCTGCACGTTCGGGAAAGGGTAAAACGACCAATAGGACTTGATGCGGAAGCAATGCCGAAATGACACATTTGCTTCTCGAACCCTTCCTAATGTTGTCGGCGCTCTAGTGGACGCCACCCATAATGGGGATCATAACAATGGTAGTGGGCAGCACACAGTAATCGGGTCCTATATATCAGGCGCGGATCCAAGGGGGGCACACCCAGCCCGTTCCCCCTATATTTTGTGGAAAACCATTAAATTGACCGGGATATTTTGAAAAGATGTTAAAATTTTACCGAGGTTTTCCACTGTGTGCGTCGACTGTGCCCCCTCTTTCGCATGATGCTGGATCCGCCTCTGTATATGAACACCTTTTGTGTGGGAAATTGATCAGGCCCTGAATGTCCCTTTAAATTCAATAGTTTGAACCACTAGTGAGGTAGTGAGTTAGTTCCTCATTGGTGTAAAATCCGCCAGATATCACTGTTATCGCCTAGGAATTTACAGTACGTTGCACAATTTAACCTCCCTTTATCTGTGTACCTTCCTCGGACGTGGCGCGGAAGGTATCCTTCAATTCATCACGTATGGTACGGGTACGTCACGCGTCTCTGTTGCGTGGCATTGGGTGAATGACGTTACGTCTTCACTGCACGCCTTCCATGACCCCACGCCATGTCCTCGGAAGATACGAGAATGGTATGTGAATGACGCTGCTTGTGGTACGCGGGTGGTGCATGGTGCGGAAGGGAGGTCAATTGTGCAACGTACTGTAACATGTTTTTGTTAATTGTTAGCTGTTTGGAAGATAATCAAGACCTGGTTGAGTGAGGAGTCGGCTAAGAAAGTCATCTTTAAGAGGAAAGGTGAAATTCAAGAATACATCAACAAAGACCAGTTATTTGAGCATATGGGAGGCACAGTGAGTACTCGGTATCAACTTCAACATCAGTTTAGACTGGTTCCCGCCTTTGCTGCTCCACTCCCATGGTGCTCCTCACCATTCCACAACAAAAAGGGGCAGAGACTGCCATTTATACTTGCCGTTATGATGTACATGTAGCATGGACTATATTGGGTTATTAAAAAAAATGTCCCACTTTTCAAACTGCAATATCTTCTACTGTTTTTGACTGAGTACAATAAAACTGCACCAAAGTAAAGGGTATGAAGAGATGATATGAATATCATCTTAATATCCTTCTTGAGTTTGGAATAATATCCGGTACAAAAATACAAGTCCAGGATCATGGATGTAGACTCAGTGATACTATCCAAAAAAGAATTAAAATGTAATTAATATCTCCTCTTGAAGTGGCATACTGAATTCCACAAAATTGCGTCACAATTGAGGTGATGCTCTGGTCAAGCCATGGCATAAATGTCCTATCTGTATCTCTGTTGAGTGTGCGATGTTGTATGGTGTAACAGCACAAGTCAAAAAGTGAAATAACGAGCATGAGAGCTCACAATCATACTAGAAACAATGATCAATTTGTCCACCGTCATCTGGGCTTTCGAAACTGATTCTGTCCAAGGATTACAAAATTGCAGTGGCCTTGAATGCATCTTGCAATGATCCCAGAACACAGCTTTTCTGTCTGGGAATGGCATTTTGACTAGAGCCGACGCTTTGGAATCGAATGGTGCCAGTGAATCTGCATCTCCAATACTGCACTTTTGACTTGCATCATTGTATCGGACGTTATCATACTCAAGAGAGATATTGATATGAAATTCACACCATCTCCTTATCTTATCATACCCTTACCTTTGGTGCAGTTCATCATATTCGGTTTGATACTTCGGGAGATATTCAACTTTGAAAAGTGGGAATTTTTTTAAAACCCAATATGTAACACTGTGATAATAATAATATTTATTATATTAAAGATCTTAAAATGTAACCTCTTAAAGTGGAACCTCCCTTAACGGACACCTCTGCCAGGAGGACCCCTCTCTATTGAGGACACCAATGTTCAGTCCCAAACTGGTCATTTCTATTCATTTCAACCTCTATAATCAGGACACCTCTCAATTAAGGACAGCATTTGTCAGTCCCGAAGGTGTCCTTAATGGAGAGGTTCCGCTGTACATTTTCTAAGCACTGTACATAAAATTATAGCATTTGGACTAAAGCATTAAAAAAAGGACAGCTAAGACATTACGTAAAACAGAAAAAATAAAATATTGATCCGATATTCAATACTGATGCCAGGTGGACAACTTGGATTTCGTATTCCAAGCTGTAATTGCTGAATTGCTTGGCTGATTGATTTCATATTGCTGTGGGATGGATTGGGATTATGTGTGCTATTGATTTTGTTAGTGATCTCATATTCAAAATCACCACCTGTGGACATAATGTTAGTTGTGTTTTATTTTGTCTAGGACACGTACAAGTTTACATATGTCCCTCCACCGCTGGATGCTGGTGATAGCTCGCCGATGGAGTTTAGTATTCCAAATCAAAATGGCATACCTCCATCATCACCCCTAGATATTGCCACACGGAAGAGGGTAAGTCATAAAAAGAAACATTAAATGCACTTTCTATAGAAGACTACCATACTTTTGTACTTCAGTCATCACTACAAATCTTCATATTGGTGCAAACTGCTACAGGGAAGAAAAAGATCTTATTAAAGTTGTTAAAGGGAGACTCCATTCATTGTAAACTTTTGAATTTTTATCAATCCATGTAGACTATTGCCATGAGTTGCGATGTCACTAGTGTCAATAGGCCGACAACCTTTGTAGTGAATGAGCTAATACTGTGACTCCCTAGGCCTATTGGTTGTACCTTCATAAATATGCATTGAGCACATATGTGACCCGGCACGACAAAATGAGTCGGAATGCGCACATAAGAAGACCCAACATGTCCAAGGTGACACCAATGGTTCGCTGATTTCAGGATTGTGTGCCCATTGTGATTTCTGTGGTTGCTGTCTGGTTCCACCTTCGGTCTTCTTCTGTGCGACTTCCGACTCATTTTGTTGTGCCGAGTCACATACTGCATCACATGTGCTGTGCAATGGCCCCCTTGGTATGTAATTATAATACTTAAAATGATGAGTTTGCTGGTGTTGAAAAATTATGACATGTTGCAGATATCAATGAATTTGAATGTAGCAACGATATTTCAAAAATTCCAAATTTTACACAACGAGTGGAGTCTCCCTTTAACTTGACATTCATCATTTCTCATAGTGGTCTTTCTATTTCTCTGCAGGTGACATTTGCAGGCCGGGAGCAAAACATGTATGCTAGTTTCACATCAGAAACAGAGGAAGTCGATGCTAGTCCAACAAGTCCAATGAAGGTTTGTAAATACAAATGAGCTTTTGCACTGGCCCAATAGGCCGACAACAACATTAATGAAATGGGCCCGCCATCGCATGGAGGGGCTTACTGGACTTATGACAAAAAGGCAAACCCCTCAACACCTGGATAGGATAGGATTTAAAATGTCAAGAATCAAAGTAAACAAAAATCTTGTCCTCTGTTTTTCTGGTACATTCACCCACAGGTGAGTACATGGTACATGGGCCATTTCATTAAAGGATTCATGAACAATTAACACCTATTGCCTCTTTTCAAAGTGTACAAATAATTTTTGTGGCAAATGTATCTTGTGTTTTCAGCCTGATGGCCCAGCTAAAAACCGACCCTCATCTTTGCTCACCCATCACAAGGAAAGAGGAGAGAGCACATACGAGGGCAAATATTTATCAATCAGGTAGGGAATGGACTGATTACTAAGTTTGAATGTCCTCGGGATGGCTGGAGGAAAGTGCAGCCTGTAAACAATCTTTTGAAGATGGGGATTTGACCTAGTGGTTAAGGGGTGCTGCCCCTTAGTGCTGGCGATTGATGCCTCATGCGAGGGTCCGTGGGTTTGAATCTGGTAGGAAGCAATGTCTTTCACCTTAGAAACCCGTATTTTATTTCATATTCTTTAGTTGTATCTCCTTTTATGTGACCCCTTGCATAACATAAAACTGTTCGGGTTCGGAGATTGTTTGGAATACTCGCAGGGTACTAATGGACGCCTCGTTTAACATAGGCCATTGAACCATCTTTTTTGAAGATGGGGATTTGACCTAGTGGTTAAGGGGTGCTGCCCCTTAGTGCTGGCGTTTGATGCCTCATGCGAGGGTCCGTGGGTTCGAATCTGGTAGGAAGCAATGTCTTTCACCTTAGGAACCCGTATTCTATTTCTTATTTTTAACAAGTGTGGCTACTGAATCACCCTGTCTGGTTTGACTGGGAATCATTACCCAGGCATTGGTGGCAGTGCTCCATTTCCCCAACTCAACTTGTTCCTCATAACAATTATTATCCCCTGTTATGTTTGGAGAAATGGTATGAGAATCTCTCTCGCTTAAAATTGCATGATTCTCTTCCAGTCCTGCCATTCAGCTTGAATTTGAAGTGAGCGATTTGAAAAAGGAAACCTTGGACATCATAACATTGACAAATAACCAACCAGCAAACAGAGTGGCCTTCAAGGTAGGAGGACATTCCAGTGCACGAGAAGAAAAACTCATTGACATTTAATTTCAGTTTTCTTACTTAACGCTGTTGTTCCTTTGCCTAAATTGTCATGCAACAAATAATGGTCATAATCGTGATGAATAACCAACCAGCCAACAGAGTGGTATTGTCCTGAATTTGAAATACTGTAGGACCGGTATTTTTAGCATCCATTTCAGTTAGCGATAGGCCAGACTCAGAGATTACGCGTCCATTTAACTTCCCGATTGGGTGATCAATGCAACTGCTACCTAGAAAAGACCACCTTTGATCTTCCCAGTTACTACATGTAAATTCCCTGGTAATAATTTCCGGTTTGACCTACTGCCTCACATAATATCTTGGTTGACTTATTTCGGCCCTAGTCAAGTGTTCCCTGCAGGTGGCTGTTAACATTTCTTTCATGAACCAGAACCTCTTATGAGTATATGACATGTTGGATAAAGTTAGCGTCTTTTTAATTACGCGAATGAAAGGCCAGACACGCAAGTCGAGAAAACAAATGGCACGCAAACAATTAGGGTTGAACAGTATAATGGATTTATGGTTGTAAATTTCACATTGATGGGGATGATTGTCTGTGTTTTTTCCAGGTGAAAACCACATCGCCAGAAAAATACAGAGTCCGTCCAAGTACAGGCATTGTTCGCTCAGGGTCATCCACAGAAGTCAGTGTCTATCTTCAGCCTGGTAAGTGACAATCTATGCAGTGGCATCAGGTAAATATTGGCTTGTTTCTTTGCGATCTCTTGAGAAGTCTTGAAGCAGTGGGATACCGGTATTTCCAGGCCTTGCAATTTGAGGAGTGGGAGAGTGATTGCTCTCCTCATGACAATAGAGCTTAATTGTTCATGAGGAGAGCAATCACTCTCCCACTCCTCAAATGGCAAGGCCTGAAGTTACTTCAGGATTTTCCTTAATCTTACATCAAGGGACTGAAACAAAAATATAAACATATGAACAAAAACATAAATGAAATGAAAGTGAATATCAGGATCCCTATTGCACAACCCACCATCCTCTACGCATGTTAACTGGTTGCTTACAAATATCATAACTTCGGTATAATGTTCCAGAACTCAAGTAACCAATATTTATGAAAATCCTCACTTCGGCTAACTGCTTCTACTCCCACTGGGAACTGCCAACTGTGGGCAACCCCTTAAAAATAAGGACCTGGGGCTGTATGCATAAAACATCTTATAAAAGGAAACGTCGTCTTGAAATTTCGCAAATTTTCGGCCCCAATCGGGGTCTTCCTCAGGCAGTGTCTTCCGGGGTCGAAAATTTGCGAAATTTGGAGACGACGTTTCCTTTTACATGTACATGTATATCATTTTGTGTCGTTCTTTGTGCTCTATATTGGATACATGAAAATTTCCCTTATCTTTTGTTTGGAACAATAGTTTAAGGGAAATTTTACACTCAAGATGTTTTATGCATACGGCCCCTAAGCACCCAAAAGCTATGTGCACACAGAGCATAGTGACTGCACAATCATAGCTGCAATCCTCTTCAAGAGGACACAATCCGCAAGAAATGTCTGTGTGCACCTGAAGCCGCAAGCAGTTAGTACTTGCGTCCTGAGGACTCAGTGTTTCCGTCAGAGGGGGAGATGGGGTAATATCCCCATCAAAAAGTCAAAATTTGTGTTTTTGACCAAGAATTCTGTCAAATTTTGTGGATATCCCCCCTCACACAAATTCCTGGCAGAAACACTGGAGGTGCCGTCAGAATTGCAAGGATCAAAATATTACCGCAGCCGTACGTCGCAGCCATAGGACGCAAGGCTGTGGAAGCAGTATGCACCACTCGCCGCCTGTGCATTGTTGGAATTTGACGGCGATCTCTTGCCACTGTACCATCAGATTGTCTCTTTACGTCATGTGATGCCGATAAAATCCTCGCCAAATTTACCTCGCAGGTGCTTATTATTCGTTTCTTGCACCCTCGTTTTCACGCAGTGGCGCAACCTTTTGGAGGACTGCATGTTCGTATTATGGCTGCTGCTGTAGCCAAACCCTGGGGTGACTCACATGACTCAGTCATACATTTGTATTAAACCCATATAAAAGTTAAAACTCAAAGGGGCTCATAACACTCTTCACCAATCACAAGAAGTAGCTAGCTTTAATCGTATATGCACCAAACTCTGTTTCACTCAAACTTTGTCATCCACTGAACTGTCACACTCTGTGGCATAATTTGTCACACATGCCCCATTACAAAGTAAATATCCAATATTTCACTCATAGTCATAATCACAAAGCAGCAATGACCACTTTATGCAATGGTTCCATCTCGGGCAACTGTGCTCCATCAATAGTAGAAGTGTACAATAATTTCTTTAAAAAATTCTGCTAAAGCTTTCGCCAAAGCTGTGTTCACACTGGGTCATGATGTTCTTGTAACATTGTTCATCATGTTCGAAATCTTGCATGAAAATGACCTTTGACCTTACCTATATATTAAGTGCTGATAGCAATGGTTTAAAGATGGTGTGCATGATATTCTGTATCGTATACCACGTTCAGTTTGACGCACATTGTTGCGGGACGTATTGGGTAGTTAATTTGTAGTGTGACGCTACATGTACCATTCTCAATGCGGTACAACTGGACCGGATTCCATGGACCGATCCATGGAATCCAGGATGAAAGTGTCTTGTTCACGGTGAACATCGCTCTAGTCACTTTGCGGCATTCTTGCCAAAGGGTTTTGACTGACATGTTGGACCCTATTTCATCTACTTCCCAGTTAGTCTATAATACCCATTTTGCCTACTTCCCATTTCACCTACTTGCTAATTCGCCGAAACCCATTTCACGTCTACCGGTACTTCCCATTTCGCCTACTGCACTGAATATATTTGCCAAGTCTGCAACGCTGAGTTGCAAAGTGGGTGCATATTGCGTGTAGAGGTTACTAGCCTTGGTTACACCACATAAAACCCCCAGGTTTTTTGCAGTCACACCTCTGAATTGCTGGGCTTCAAGAAACCTGTGTCTGAAAAACACAGGTTTTTGAAACACAGCAAGCTCTCCATGTTTTTTCCAAATCATTAGTTCTTAGCACGGCGACAGATGGTGCTGGGTTCGGTTGCATGGTACGCACGTGCGGATCAGTGAGTGGAAGTGCAGGAACACTACATGCAGCACACCTGTCGCCGGGCTACTAAACTACAATGAATAAGTAGTGTGACGTCTCGCCGGGCTTTTTTGTACACATGGGTCTGGAAAAACACGGGTATTTTAAACAGGAGTAACCCTAGCTTATAGGGCTTACCATTGTATGATGTTGTGTTTGTCCTGCCTGTGTTGATGACACAGTTGTTGTTGACAGTGCAATGTTGACATATATCAAGGTAAGAAACTTGGCTTTTGATCCCCTTCATGAAGACATTGCGATATGGATGTATGGAATATTCTATGCGGAAGTTGGAGGTCTTGCAATTTGCATATTACTCGATCATAGCAAAAATAATGATCCGGCGTGGGATATCACCATCATTATCATCATGATCATCATCCCTATCATCATCATCAGGATCTCTAATCAAGCTTAGTTAACTAACTCTCCTCTAGGTTTTAGACAGCTTCTTCAGCTTGCCATCTCTGCAGCG
>NMRB01002838.1:60675-86289 GCA_002633025.1 Notospermus geniculatus
ACCCCCCCCCCCCCCAATAACAATCCCAATAGCAATGTAGAGTAGTGTACACCCTATAACGTGACTACTATACTATCATACAGTCATTAAGCCATCATCATCGTCATCGTCATCATCATCATCACCACCACCATCATCATTCTGAATTCTTTCTGGAACTTCTTTCACTGTGCTTATTAACATGCACTAGCACAGAGAGGAGGGTAGTGCTTGTAGATGTATATCTTGTCGACTCAAGGCAGCCACAGGCAATGCATGCATCATCATGTACATCTCCCATCACCATGTATCCATGATGATGTACCATGTACATAAGCCATGTATGCAGTAGGCAGCTTCAACATCAGACAAGCGCATAAAACTAAAACTAAGTCTGTACCAAAATTGCAGTTTGCCGGGTTAATTGATTGAAATCGCAATTTTTGGAGTAAGTTGGAATATTTTTTTTCCAGGAATTACATCTGTCGCTCGTGACAAATTCCTCATCATGGCCATGGATATCGGCACTGATGGTTTCTCAAGCGGCAGTGAATTGGCAGAGAAGTGGAAATCAGAACCGCGGGAAAATATAATGGAATATCGCCTCCGCACAAATGTCACACAAAAATTGAAATCGCCCACTGAAGAAGTAACGCCAGAACCCACAGAGCCTACAGGAATTAAGGAAGAAAGTTTGTCAAAATTTGAGAGAAAGATGGATGAAATGAATAGAAAGGTCAGTAGATAGTTGTGCTTTGGGGTATTCTCCAAGTTCATGAAAAAGGGAAACATTCGTAAAGCGAACAGGTCGTGCCAACAAAGTGTCTGATCACAGGATCGAACCCCTGTCATCTTGGGGCACATTCGAATCCTCGTTCTTGACAACGCTCGTGCTGACCTAGTTCATCGAGATGCTGACTCAACTCGAGAACAGCAGTCTCGAACGACGGAAACGCAACCCGAGTTAGGCGGAGAACACGTTCTCCTCACACCCCATTCAGTGGAGGGTTGAGAAGAACATGTTCTTGGCCCGATTCGAGTTGCATTCTGGGCTTTCCAGACTGCCGTTCTCAAGTTGAGTCAGCAACTACATAAACTGGGTCAGCACGAGTGTTGTTAAGAACGGGTATTCGAAGGGTGTATTCGAATCCCCGTTCTTGACTACACTCGTGCTGACCCAGTTCATGTCATTGTTGACTCAACTGGAGAACAGCAGTCTTGAACGCTGAGAACGCAACCCGAGTCAGGCCAGGAATGTGTTCTTCTCAACCCTCCACTGAGTGAGGAGTGAGAATAACATGTTCTTGACCCGACATGGGTTGTGTTCTCGGCGTTCGAAACTGCCGTTCTCGATTTGAGTCAACATCTACATAAACTGGGTCAACACGAGTGTTGTCAAGAAACGGGTATTCGAATACGCCCCTGGAGAGTGCTAATTGGTGAACTCCCTCCTTGATGTTGTGTCCATCATTGTTGGTGTCTGTTAGCAGGGCAGGTTACTAGCAGTACTTCCACCTATCCGAAATCCCCGGGTTTTTTAGACCCGTGTCTTCCCCGGGCTTTTCAATACATTGCAATTGCATGGCGGCGAGCTCGCCGTGTCTATTAGACACGGCAAAAAATAGGTGTACGCGTAAGAAACCCGTGTTTGACACGGGGTTTTCGATAGGTGGAACTACAGCTATTGTAACAACAGTGCCACCGTGGCTATTAAGTTCAAACTTTCTAAATAAGTTTGGGTCCGATGCGATGTGGCCAAAACACCTAAGATTTTTAGCTCGGCAGACTTCCTTACTTAAGATTCTCTCAGACATTTTTGATGTCCTGAACAGGAATGCAGTTGTACTCTTTCTGATGCTTCAGGAAGTTTGTAGATTGTCTCAACTTTCGTTGTTTCATTTTCTTTTCAGCTTGACCGTGTCCTTTGTGCCAACCAGTCTTACCAGGAACAACTCTCACGGATATACAACTTCCAGCTCTTCCTTTGCCTATTTATTGTGTTCATCGCTCTGGCTGTTGCGCTTTCGTATAAAATGGACTACTTGCCGATTCACAGAGGAGCAGAAAACGCCTGCCTGCCTCATTTTATGCACTAGCACCCACCAGCCATACATCGAAAGAACTCAATGAAGTGTGTCTCCAAAAATTTGCATTTGGAAATTTTTTGATGGCTCTGTGTATTAAAGCGAATAGTTCTTGCCAGCCAAAGTGTCTGAACACATGATCACTATCCGCCATCTTGGAAATTCGTAATTTTGAAAGTGTGAATTTCGACTGCCGTGACTAATTCCATTTAAAGTATGATTCACCCTAACTTCAACATGGGCAAAGTGCCAAGCTTGAAAATGTGCACAGGTCAGTGGTAAATAATCCATCTAATGATGTAAGGGTAACTTGGTTTACTTTCCATGAGCCTATAGCAAATCCAAGGTTGTGCTCAGCCACTGTTGTTTGTGGTTACTCATTGTGTTCACTTGTGGTGTCTGCAGTGTTCTAGCGAGAAACTTACTTTTATAAACAGGGTGGGATGACTGCATTTTCCTATGATTTTAAGGCCCCTGGATTTTCAAACAGGGTGGGAGTGAAATTCAAACAGGGTGGTGTAATAGAAAATGCAAGTTACATTTTTAAACAGGGAGGTAAAAATTTGAAGAGGGTGGTAAAATGACCTCTGAATTTTGAACAGGGTGGTACCGCCCTGTGAAACTGGCCTGGCTAGAACACTGGTCTGTTGCACAGGACTGGCACTGTGCCCATGTTGAATTTAGGGTGAATCATACCTTAAACAATACTCTGGTTTCAAGAGCTTTGCACTCATTGGTGAAATTAAGGCTTATGCTGTGATAAGGACCCAAAATATTTTATATGAATGATAATTAAAATGGTATGTTTTGATTCAGAGTTGATGACCAATGACGTGTGTATGTTTATTTGTTAGTGCATTGTTGGAAAATTCCCCTTCATGCTTTATACCGTAATCTGTCAGGGGCGAATCCAGAATCATGGGAAAGAGGGGGCACAGCTAGCGCACATCGTGGAAAACCTCAGTCAACTTTTAACATCTTTTTCAAGATTTGGAAATTTCTCAGTCAATTTTAAAGATTTTCCACAAAATAGAGGGGGGCACGGTCCGGGTGTGCCCCCCCCCCTTGGATTTGCACCTCTCTGTGGTATTTTGATCCACAGGGTCGATATGTCGTCCACTTAAAATAATTCTCATTTGCCGTGACAAATTGATGTTGTATATTTTTATATGGCAAAGGTACGTGTTGATCATGATTGTTCAGGTTCATGATACGTACCCTCACTTTGTACATTCACTGTGAGTTCTTAACATGTGTCTGTTTTCGTGTGGTCTGTCGCCGCCTATTAGTATTAGCAAAACATATTTTTAGCTCACCTGGGGTGAGCTCTTATTGTGGTGCAGCGTCCGTCGTCGTCGTCCGTTAGCAGGGCACGTTTCGTAACCGCTGGTGCTATATTGATGTGAAACATTGTACAGTACATATTATGTACCCATAGATCAGATGGCCTACGACACCAAGTTTTGTTCCGATTCGATTCTTGGCTTAGCCACTAGGTGGCCAAAACCAAGCCCTTAAGGGAAATAAAGCCTGAGCTTCAGGTTGTTGTAACCTTGTATGAATTTGTATCTAGTCAGTAGGCTACCGTTTATATGTATCTGTATGCATATGCCAATTTTTTTAGCATGATCATATTATGACCCTCATCCCTGGAATATTTCCAGTTAACATTTTCTGGTACATTGTTCCCGGATGAGCACATGGTCCCAAGATACTTTTGTAATCCATAATGAATCAGTGCTATTGTTAGTTGGCCTCTTGTATTTTTGAACAATTTCAGTACTGGGCCTCTTTTAGCATTCTTTGAGGAATGCCGGATCCTGGTTTACAGGGGCAAAGGTGTAGTTGCTGCGACATTTATTTTTTTAACGAAATTTTACTTGACAATGGCCGAATGACGTCCCTGGTTGCAGAACCTTCAGCATTCTGCATCGTGATGTGGTGTCCCAGTATACATGTAGCAGGAATCGGTGCTGAAGTGGTACATGTAAGCACTTCAATGCGCAGTAACTCAGAAACAATTTTGTACCAAAAAATTTCATGCCTGAGTGAACTCGGAGATAAGTCACATGCCAAAATTACGAAGTTTTACTGTCTTTCAATGAAGACAACCTCGATCCTAGGTAGGTTTCATGGTCTTCGTCGTACAATTACATTTCGTTCCGACTTCCAGCTTCGGTGGGTCCTGGCTTTCACTGCAACATAATGCACTGTACAGCAACAAAATCACTAGGCAAATCACAATGTCAGTTTGGAAGAAAACAGAGCTCTGTGTCTTTTTAATTGGTTTTATTGTTCCTGCTTACCTTTATCATTGTTAAAAACAGATACAGATGGCACAATATGGTGGTAAAAAACATAAATGAGAAATGCATTTTTTTGCAGAAAAACCGACACGAGGGGGGTCATCCTGGGGTCAAAAACTGAACACTGAAGGCGGTGTAAGATATTGCTTTCCAATTTTTAAATCCACATATCAGCCTCTGGTGGACCCCTTGACACTGGGGCCAAATTTACAGTGGGTGTGAATGGATTACCAATTGATGGGTGTCAATCCGAACTGTTAACTCTTCAGCTACATGGTCAGTCACCCCCAAAATTCTTTGTACATTTCGAAAAAAGGGTGCTGCTTTTACAAATTTTTCATAAATCCGTTTGAAACTGGTACCTGTATTTGCCCTGGTGTCACATGCCTTTCGCCTAAAAGACTGAAATTTAAAACACACCTCTAAAAATCTAGATGTTGTATAAAGAAAGTGTTTGATAACTAACATCACAGTGTTTGATAACTAACATCACATATTAAAGCTGACGTGAACGAACAAAAAGCCCTCATGCGGCGAGCAAGAGAATTGCAAACGCCCTGCAAATACCTCAAACGAAGGCTCAGAACATGATAGGCCCCACGAGGTCAGGAGGGCGCCACCTTATTTGTCATCGAGCTTTCGAGGTGTCAACATCCTCTGGTGAACTCCTGCTGAACACTTTTTTCAAAGAAAAAAGTTTGACCTGGCTGGGAATCGAACCCGCGCGTTGTTATCTCTGTTGCGCCGTCTTCCCCATTCGGCCACCGAACTTGTTGGAAGACTTCACATGTTTTCTCTTATTCGTAGCATTATAACGTAAGTCGAAGGCCTACGTCTATGACAAACATAAATCATGTCCCTGTCAGTTGGCTCGTTGACCGAGTGGATAGAGTGGTGGATTACGAATCAGAGGGTCGACGGTTCGAATCCCGTCTAAATGACTACAATTTTTTTTCTTTGAGTAGTGTAAGAGGTATCCGGAGATGTTGACAGCTCTGTTGCCTGAAGGCAAATAAGGTGGCGCCCTCCTGGCGTCGTGGGGTGTATCATGTTCTGAGCCTTCGTTTGAGGTGTTTGCAGGGCGTTTGTAATTCTCTTGCTCGTCGCATGGGGGCTTTTTGTTCGTTCACGTCAGCTTTAAAATAAAACCTATCGCTATGCATGTACAAGCTTGGTGAAGGAGTATGTAAAAACTAGGAAAAAAATATTCGTGTGTTTTGAAGCTCCATGAATAAAAGGTGTTGCATCAATCATCATTATACAGGGTGAGTCAAAACAAATGTTCCCCCAACTTTCTTGGCCTGTCATACAAAGTTTATGACACTGAAACAAATGGTGTCATCCTTTTCCTATGGATGTTTACTAAGTCTTTTGTAAAAATCATCCATGTGTGACCACGCATATGGTCACCATAGCCCATTGTTCCACGATGACCAGAAATGCAAGTTACACAATGTTGAACCACTGGTGTTTGTGGTCAGTGGGCCTTTTCCCTGATCAATCATGGGAAAGTCACTAATTAAATGTGTTGAACGCCTCAGCTTCAATAAAATATCGATTTTATCAAGTACCGGTATTTTCTTTCTTGTTTCATTTGATTTGTGCAAACATGGACTACCGGTAGTCGGAAAGGCCTACATTTTGTAACTTGCATTTCTGGTCACCGTGGAAAAATGGGCTGTATCGTGACCATAAGCGTGGTCACACATGGATGATAGTTTACAGAAGACTTTAGTAAACTTCCATAGGAAAAGGATGGCACCATTTATGTTTCAGTATCTGTCATAAACTTTGTATGGCAGGCCAAGAAAGTTGGAGGAACATTTTTTTGACTCACCCTGTAGTATTGGGAGTTCCTGAGGTTAGAAAGCCTCTTTAATACAAAATGCAAACGCTCTGCAAGAAGGGAGAAATTTTGTTTTTTTTACGAGAATGGCCTGCAGGCAGTGGTGCATTTATATACGACTTTACTAGTTTCCAGAACAGTATAACTGCAGTAAATTTCGACAGAGATTTCAAAATCCTTTTTGGTTATGGTTAGTGCCTGTTCTTTATACTGTCGATGTGCATGCTTCGTGAATAAAGGGTTGTCATTAAGAAAAGTCTCTTGTTCCAATTCATTTATACGGGAGGTTAAAAAATCAAACGATCAAGGTAAACTTTACGACAACGTTATTTTTCATACTACACAATCACCAGATATAGTGAGTTTAAGAAACCATACGTTAACGCTAACGCTAACGTTATTGACATCATTTTGACGTCACATCGAATGAATCTGTTGTATTTCTTCTGGGGATGACGTCATTTTGACGAAAAATTAGCGTTAGCGTTAGTGTTAACGTATGGTTTCTTAAACTCACTATTATATTGCATTTTCGGTAAAAAAAATAAAGTTGTCGTTAACGTTTACGTTTATTGTTTGATTTCTTATCCTCCCTATTGGCAAATAAAGAATGTTGACAGGACATTGCGGCATTGGATGTTGGTCGGTACAGGATTTGACGTTACAAGCTTGGAAAGGTTCTGCAGTCACAAGTCTGTAACGGCGTTCGGTCGATGGACAGTAGTTGGTCAGTTGGAAATTCTGTGGAATAAAGATAGAGAATTGGATTCAATCAGATGTAATAACGTTTTTTGGGTACACTGCATTGTAAGTGTATCAAACCGGGCATTTTAACTCGTATAGTCTGGGGTGAGCTTATATGACTGGTTGGCGTCCGTCATCCGTCGTCGTTGTCGTATCTTTAGCACACGTTCTCAGCAAAAGCTGGATAAGCTTTATCGCATGAGAAGGGGAAGGGCCCCCTATCTTTGTAGGGGGAGGTTCCGTCCCTCGATGGCTCTGGAACCCCCCCCCCTGGATTCCCGGGTCTGGGACCGGTCGGTGCCTAAGCCTCACCCACTTCGGGCCTTCGCGACCCTTCTATGTTCTGGGTTACAAGCTCCATGGGCGACTCGATGTGACCCACCGTCCAATGTAGTTCCTCCTCATGTCTGCTGCGAGACAGGCTGATTGGTCAACTCTGATAAATCCGATCTGAATCCATCTGACGATTCCATCTTCTTTGGGTCAGACTCCGCACTGTGGAGGACCTGATGTCCCCCGGGTGATGTCCCCGCTTCGTGACCGTTTCTTCAAGATCCGCTCCTTGATCGGAGTCTGGAAGTGCCGGCTAAAGCACCCCTGCTAGGGATTTCCCGCAGTTGCTGGGGCTGCTCAACTCGGCGGCAGATCACGTCCCTCTCTGATGCCTGTATACGTGGCCTCTATACTGCTCCTCCTTTTGTCACAGTTGCACTCTCACAGGGATCACTGCCCAAGGTTCTCTTGGTCCCCAGGACCAGTTTCACAGGAGATACATGTACATGTATGGAGGTTCTGGGGATTGGAGACGCACGTCGCTCTTCACGGACGCCTCCTTTTACAGGTGGAGTGCTCATGTGGAAGAGGGTCATCGTCCACCAAAGGCCGGTGGTCAGAGGAGACGACACACCCCTCCATCAATATTCTGGAGATGAATGCTCTCATCCTGGCTGTGAGGGCTTTCAAGTTGTCTCTCAAGGGAAGAGAGTGACCCTATGTTATCCCATGATTCGGCGGTTGTTGTTACATCAGGAGACAGGGAGGGACACATTCTGATTCAGACACAACCTCTGTCGACTGATGTGAAAGCTTTGAAAAATCAGCTCTGAGTATGCCTGGACGTGGTCCTGGTGCCACGTCATATCCGTAGAAGGAGGAGGAACGTTCTTGCGGACTCACTCTTGGGAGGGTGTTCCACCAGAGTCCTGATTTCGTCATGCTTCGTGCTTGGAGACGATCCGGCATTTCTGTAGAGCATTTCCAGAAAATCTCCAGACCACATACAAGCCTCGTATGAGGGGAAGTGGGCCTTCTTTGGAGACTTGGGTGGATAACGCAGACTCAATGCGGTCGCTCACTCTCTTTCCCAGTTCGTCGACTTCCTGTTCATGGAAGGGAATGTCCTTGTCCAGGCGGTCAAAAGGATCCCTTGGCTTCTTCTATGACCGTGCATCCCTTGGGAGCTTGGAGTCATGTCTAGGAGGAGCCAGTTTCAGCCATCCTATGCGCCATGTCTGTGGAACACCCTCGACCTCACAGCGCACTCCTAAATGGAATTTCTCGGTGCTTATAATGGCCCTTACGGGCTATCCTTTTGAACCCATGGACCGGACGGATCTTAAGCATCTTAAGTATTTTTGGTGGATTTCCCTACGCCGGTCTGAGCTCCATGCACATGCATGCGGAGGGAAGGGAGGTGGTCCTAAGGTTTATATCGCGCTTCCTGCAAAAACCCAGGCGCCCTCTACCTCCGGACTATGGTTGGTTATTCGGTGGTTGTCCGGAACGATTTCTAGAGACTTGCCAGACCGAACTCCTTGCCCGGTCAGGCGTTTGAAGTACTATTACGTGGATGGACAACGATCACGTTTTTCGCTGCGGGAGAGAGTGCCTCTTTGTGTCTTGTCGGGAGGGACTCACTCACGAGATTCTGGCAGCTACAATCACCCGGTGGACTGTCCTTGCCATCGGGATGGTGTGTTCGTCGGACCATCTTTGGGCTGGCTGCCATCAGAGACAAGTTGGCCTTGTAGCTCTATTCGGTGACAATAGGTGTGATCCAATTACAGCGGCCTGTCGTCTTCACGTGTCGCATTGTCTCTTATGTAATTGAAATCGAATTATTCTGACCTCTCACTCTCAATCTGCATAACACGATTGGAATTCACAGAATATGCGTCGATCTCGCCAACGGCAAGCGGAAATAGCCGTGTCAAGATTTCGGTTTGCAAATGAGGTCCGCTTATAAAACCGAAACCTAATTTCCAGCCCGAGACTGGGCAGTCGATAGATGAATAGTTCTGTGTTTATTGGCTTATATACTAAATTGGGATGGTTTGAGCAGGGATCCACATCCAACAGTCATTTTCTAGTTCTTAGTCATCAGTGAAACCGGGAAGATGGCCAAATTTCCTCGTTATTGGCTGATTTAGTCGGTGTGTTGGGATTTTTCCACCAACCAGCTTTGGGCTGTCAGTCAGAGCTTGGAGGAATTATACTGACAATTCCTCCAAGGTCAGAGATAAGTTGGCCTAGTGGTTCTATTCGGTGACAATAGGTGTCGTCCAACGACAGCAAGCAATAATGACAAGTCGAGTTTCTCTGTAAAGATGCACTTTTGACCATCGGATACAGAAAATTCGAAAATGATACCGCGATTTTTCTTTGTATTCAATACTTTGCACCCTGGACGGATCTAAAGCGGGCAGCACACCAAGCGATGATGGCGGTATCGGAAGCGATCTGATCGCCACCGATCTCCTCGTCAGCCATCGGAGGCTGGAAGATATGGTTTGTTTGTGTATGTGCGGTGGTTGGCGATAATAGGCTCGGTGACAAGGGATTCCACTCGCCCACAAAATCAAACCAATGTGATACTGGGCGATCATTGCTGGAAGGAAGATTCCACAGATCAATGTCCAGCGCACACCTATCATCAGCAGCCGGTGTGACAGGGAACAAAGTCCCCGTGGAATCAAAGTCCGGTCTTATTGTTCAGCGAGGGATTAGGATATATGGCTAGAGAGGCCATGACCATTCGAATATAACCTTACAATAGTGAGGTTTCGCAAATCTGACGAAACACGAAGTACGAAATACGAAATTCAATTTTTTTCCAGGACCAAATGTATATCTGGAGATGGTTGGTATTACAAATGTCCCTACTGCCAGTGTGTCTTTCAGCATATCATGTAAGACCGAAAGAGTTACATGTACGGTGCATCTTGAATTTGTAAATTTCCACTTCGTATCTACACCGTAACTCTATTGGTCTAACGTCAAACGCTGAAAGACGCTCTAGCAGCAGGCGATATTTGTGGTACCAACCATCTCCTGAAATATATTACGTCATAGAAAGGAAGTCCACTTTCGTATTTCGTACTTCGTGTTTCGTTAGACTTGCGAAACCTCACTATTTGCGGGCTATTGTTTGGCGGACTTGCATTCCTTGGACGTCGATTCCTGTCATACTTGTTTTACGCTGTGGCGATGAGTTCGCATTCAATATCCCCCCCCCCCGCACCTCGNCCCCCCGCACCTCGCCTGGTGTGCTGTTCACTTAGCAACAAATTTTCTTTACGATGGTGTATTCTCCTTGATCCACTCCAGGAAACTGCTGATACGAGTATAAACGCCGGGGTATGTGTAGTCTACTGGTGTGGTACACGAGGTCCCGTAGGACGCTAAGCCGTCAAGGACCAACCTGCCATCTGGGCGCTTACAAACCAGTGGGCCGCCAGAATCGCCCTGTTAATAAAATACAATGGAAAGCTGCATTCAGTAAATAACTTGTGAGTTTAGCAAATGTCCTGGTTAGGCCTACCCGCCTACGACAATGTTTAGCCATGATTCAACAACATAAGTTGCGCTTCCACTACAAAAAAAGCTGGTATTTGTTCGCTCTTATTCTGCTTCCATTACAGAATTGCCGGGTTTAATAAGTCCGGTTCTATTAAGTGCGGATCTATTTAGTTCGGACAGCATAAGTTGCGCTTCCACTACAAAAAAAGCCGGTATTTGTCCGCTCTTATTCTGCTTCCATTAGGCCAAAAAAAAAAAACCTTTGGTTCAGGTAACCCGACCGACCCTATTTTTTGCCCCCAAAAATGCCTACTCAAAAATTTTTATTGTCAAATTTTCGTCTCCCTCAAATTTATGCCCCTTTCATTATCAAAAGAACCGCCAAAAACACAACCACAGCGCCACAACGGCGCCTTGTATGAGTGGTAAAGCACGCTGTGCAAAAGTTTTTGCATAGTAAATGGTCAAGTTTTTTAGCAGCTACCACCCAAAAACTGTACAGTTAAGCATGAGAAGGAAAGGTTTTGTGACTCTTGCTGCAAAAGGAGATACAAGTTCATGAAATTTACTGGAAATTGAACTAGACACAATGAGAGTATGGCATTGAGTGAGCTGGTGTCCACTGACAGGTTTACCACACAACTTCTCACAGTAAAAAAAAATATTAAAAAAAAAAAAAATCCCTACCTCCAGAGGGAGTCCGTTACCTGAACCAAAGGGTTTTTTTTGGCCTTACAGAATTGCCGGGTTTAATAAGTCCGGTTCTATTAAGTGCGGATCTATTTAGTTCGGATAGCATAGCCGATCATACTCCGAATCTAGATGCGGATAAATTTTGTAGTGGAACGGCAATAACACCGGATCTATTTGTAGTATTATGCTCGGCTACAGGTGGCTCCACGATCGCTTGCGACTGTGCATGACCTATCCAAACTAAATAGATCTGCACTTAATAGAACCGGACTTATTAAACCCGGCAATTCTGTAATGGAAGCAGAACAAGAGCGGACAAATACCGGCTTTTTTTGTAGTGGAAGCGCAACTATTAGTGAGGTTCCGCAAGGGCGCGGTTAGGCCATACGACAACGTTTATCTATTTTTTGGGACCCACACATTAGATAAACTTCGCCGTATGGTTATCACAAGCACTCTTTAAGTGGCACAAGGTCACTTCACACTCTAAGACACATGACGCAGGAAAATTACCTGACATATGTGCGTTTTTCCCTGAGATTGTGCGCAAATCATCGTTTCTGATGTAAGTGTTGAACCTCTGAAGACCCGGCGGCAAGAGTCCATCCCAACTTTTTCCATCTCTGTATACTTTAATTTGTCGGCCATATCTGCGAAGAAATAGGGAGATTCTAGTTGCGCCAAAAATATGTACCACTTTGTTAGCAGTCATCCCACAAATGATGTGCCAAGCGTGAACCCGCTGTCGTGAGCATGTCGATCACTGCACGAACAAAAACACCACAGCGCCGCGGCGTCGTGGTCTCGAGAAATGCTAACACCCTTCAAAGTAGCTGCAGAACATGGTACACTGGTACATGGTACACTGGTACATGGTACATTGGCCTGGGGGGGGGGGCATTCCCCCCTGTCCCTATGCTAGCTACGGGCCTGTCACATAGTGGCATAATAAACACCAGGTCAGTGTTAACACCTCCAGAAAACACTTCACATAGTGCTATAAACACCAGGTCAGTGTTAACACCTCCAGAAAACACTTCACATAGTGACATTAGGCCTAACACCAAAGTTGAAATAAACACAGTGTTGAGCGTCCAAACAAGTCTTATGTTTCCACGCTAACAGTTAGCGTTAGCGTTAGTGTTTTCTTTACAGTTACCGGTACTGTAAACTGAGATCACACCAACATTTTGGTGTTGTTAAGGCCAATCATTCTAGTGTTCCAGAATTAAACACTGAATTTTAACACCAAATTCAAATTACCGACTGTATGACTGACTACTCACTGCCGAATCCAAACCCGACTTTTCCAAAGCCCGAAAAAACGCATTCTGATTCAAATGGTAGTTCATCCTGAGTCGACCTCGGGAGATCTATAGGCTTGATATCCTCATTAAAAGTGATTTTCCGGGCTAATTTGACGATGGCGATGTCGTCAGCTGCAACATAATAACAAACTGAGATGTTGAAGTGTGTGAGGTTTATTGGAAGGATACTTTTGATGATGATACACTAGCCCTTTTTACACGGTGCTGGTTCGAGGAAACCTACCTCCACCCTCCTCGGGCGGGTTCGGTTCAGGATGGATTGATCGCTTTTACACGGTGCGGGTTACCGAACCCGCCTCGAACTAGTTCGAGGTCGGTTCGTTCAAATGCGTGCCACCAGATGGCGTGTATCGACATTTACAGTTATCGCAAGTAAGAATCCCTAAAATAATCACTTAAAATCGATAAACTGTGCTTCTAACAACATGACCAGTGCTTGAGAAATCTCGTGCGTGATTTCTTCACAGGTAACTTACAGCAATGCGCCAGTGATGCCATTCATAATGTAGCGTGCTCAATCCCGCACGAGGCCGGTGGAGGTCAGTTCGCTTTTACACGGGAAAATAACTGACCTGCACCTACCTCCACCTTCCCGAGACTAACGCGGCGAACTGAACTGGCCCGAGGAAGGTGGAGGTCAGTTGTTTCGCTTTTACACGGGGAAAAATAACCGAACCCTCCTCGATCTAGTCTCGATCCGGAACGCACCGGCACCGTGTAAAAAGGGCTATGGTCTCTCTTTGATTATTACCTGCATATTTACGTTTTTACGTCTTATTTTCGCGGCTCAGCACTAACCCTCCCCTCGGTCCTTTATTGATAACATAGTGGAAACGTTCCAGAAGGAACACGACTGCGAAATAAGTCTCGGTGTTCCAAACTTGGCTTGAAACAGCTTCACTTTCACGTTGATAAATTTACACAATTTAATTCCCCTAGTGACGTCACTGCCTAAATTCCTCCACAAATAGCGACCAATACTACTGGACCAATACTGGTCCTATCAAACAAGCCACGTCCGACTGCACATCTGCAGCGTGCAGGTAGGATCAGGTAACAACTTACGCATAATTTTTCCTGTCACCTTCCGATAGTTAGGATGGGGGATTATGGACTTCACTTTATAGTAGTTTTCTTCCCCTCGTCCTGATACGGCGACCTTTCCGATGGTGATTTTATACGCACGTGTTCGATCTGTTCCCCTATGGTAGGAACAAAATGCACCGTTCAGCAACTCAAGTTAAATGCATCGAATATCGCTCATATAGATAAAAGGAAGAGCAGCACAAACGATTGTGGTGTGCTGGTCAAAATCCTGTCTACACCATCAACATTTCCAAAACATTCCAAAAACATCCAGCTGCCACATTTCCAAAACACCGTTATTTTCGGTTTGTCAGTGTGGACTGGACCTGCAACTTTTGCAAAACAATTTGAAAACATGTTTTGATAATGTTGCAGAGTGTAGACCAACCCCGAAACAGGCAGCAACATTTCCAAAACACTTTTTCAAAGTATTTTGTTAAAGAAATGTTTTGAAAATGTTGACGGTGTAGACAGGCCTTTCTACAGCATCAACATTTTCAAAACATTTCTGCGTCAAAGAAATCTCCGTTTTATTCCATTTTAATTCCATTTTAACATGTTTTGATAATGTTGCAGAGTGTAGACCAACCCCGAAACAAGCAGCAACATTTCCAAAACACTTTTTCAAAGTGTTTTGTTAAAGAAATGTTTTGAAAATGTTGACGGTGTAGACAGGCCTTTCTACAGCATCAACATTTTCAAAACAATTCTGCGTCAAAGAAATCTCCGTTTTATTCCATTTTAATTCTCAGTTCTTTTTAGGACACACTATTGTGCCTACCATTTAAAACAGTGTGCAGCTGTTAATATGGTCTCGTCGTCCAGGATGGCACCTCCACACAGGTGAAGAGGGGCACCTATTCCTCTCACAAGCGCAATCTGGTACGGAAACTGCCCCTTCCTTGCTACTTGACCATCAATGATGCGTTTTGTGGGGTGTTGGTACACATCTAAAGTTATGCATTCTGAAGTCGAAATAGAAACAGTTTTACCAGTGTGACAGCGTAATGTATTGAAAATACATGTACACTGTTTTCCCTCTTTTTCCTAGTGCTGGTTTCTTTTACTCCCAAGGAAGCGGGGTGGACACAATGCGCCAACTTCAGGGTTTGACAAATTATTTTCTGACGCCAGGTAGAAAAGAATGTTTGTGTGCTAGGGCATGGAGGCAAGAGTCAAAAAGCACCGCAAGCTCAACTCCGTCAAACGCCAGTACAAGGATTAAACTATATGTAGTTTGATATTTGCAGATGCACATTGGCGCCGAGGGGTAGCACACGCCGGACATCGCAGACTGCACTCCAAACTCAGGCGTCAATCAGCGCAACTTGACGGTCAAGTTGGCGTGTAGTGTGCGTTAACTGCAAAGTAAGATCTTCTGGAGTTGACTTCGTGTTGGAGATAAAAAGAATAATAATCTACTTACTAATTCTTGCAAATAGCTCTAACAGGCAGAGTAAAAAGAGCCTCGTATGTCGCATCTCAGAATTATCTGTAATGTCAAAAGTGGTTTCCTATCTCAGATTTGCTAAAATAATCTAGGTAGCCTATGATACTTGTCAGTGTCAAGAGGCATTGAATGTGTCTTGTAACCTGTACCATTTGGACTTGGTACTAAGTTGCATCCAGACAAAGCCTTTCTGCGAAACCGCGTTCGGTGTAACCGAACCTCAACGGGTAATCACAACGGCAGTGGTTTCAAGCCCGAAAGCCCTGTGTTCCAGTAGACCAGTTTCCGCAGCGGTTTTGCGGCGCCGGGGCGGTTTTCACAGGCATTGGGACAATAAACGCGCCATGTATTGTTGAACCATCGTAGGATTATCCAAAACCCCGTGAAATCGCAAAACGCAATGCGGGAAACCGGTCTAGTGGAAACAGGCCTTTACATACACACCTTCCCAGCCGTGAGCTTCCAAGCAAAGTCAAACAGGTTGTTGGCCGTGTGGCTGCTCTGTAGTGTCTGGCTGGAATCTGAAACACCTCCTCAAATATTGATGAAAAATTTGCTTGTTTAAATAAAGATAACAGATTGCTTCGATGAAAATATCCAAAGTGCCATGTGTTTCAACAAACCTAGATGTGTCTATACATACTAAAATCGGTTTGGGGGCGTGTGTTTCAGGGCCGGATCCAGGATTCACAGAAAGGGGGGGCGTAGCTCGCCAAAGTTGGCGAGCACCGAAAAAGTGAAGCATAAACGGGGGGTCTGGGGGCTCTCCCCCAGAAAAATTTGACAATTTAAGTGCTTTTAGATGCATTTTCCTGGCATCTGAGAGCAAAATACAAGAATTTTTATGTGATTAAATTTTTCTTGCTAAAAAAAATCATTGCTCTGCCAAAAATAGGGGGGGCGTACGCCCCCCACGCCCCCCCCCCCTGGATCCGGCCCTGTGTTTGTTGGGATGTATGTTTGATGATGGTGATTTTAGTTTTAGATACAAATACAGCATACTTCCAAGGGTTCTCTTAACTTGAATTATTTACTCAGAACTATAGGAAAAAGAAGAATATTGGAACTTAAATAAATGTTGTAAATAATTGTCATTGAATGATTTGCACAGGTCTAACCTGCGGGCCTACCACTCTTGTGTTTGGAGTCAATAGCTAAACATTGAGGAAATTCTTTGGCTACTATACCTACTTTTATTATAGAAACACAACGTTTCAACCAGTGTACCCTGGCCGTTGTCCGGTGTACAAGTGAATAGCACATGAGGAGAGAAAGTATAAATACCACACTGTTTTTTAAGCATTAGACAAACATTTAGACAAAGGTCCAAGGCATAACTTGTGGACCCACAGGCTGTGTCAGCTAATTGCCCAGTTTGGCAATTATGTGATTGTAGGCATTAGGTATGAAAAGTCCAGAATCTCTGTTGAGGCTAGGTTGGTGTCGTTTGATTTGGGTGGCTTCTCTGAGTTTTCATCATCACCACCATCATCATCATCATCATCATCAATTTCGACTTGGAATAGCCCTGAGGGACTGTAAGCCCCTACATTAATATACAGTAAAACCTCCGTATAGTGAAGCCCTTGGGACCGGAAAAAGTGTTCACTATAATATGGAGGTGTTCACTATGAGGAGGGCCTGCGTGGTGGGTGCCGAAGTACAACCCAACTCTCACATAGCCTACTTTATGAATGTTTATTATACCAATCAAGCTTCTGGGTATTTAAGGGTGAGGATTTTTGTTGTAATCCTTGTCCAGCCGGGAATTGCGGACCTCTGTGTGCTCCCAGACGATTGAGTGTCCTAAGTTTGCACAGTGTTAGTCGAGTCGCAAAACCCGTGTTCATGCACAGCAGATTTAGGGTCTTTTTTGTGCTCTGAAATCGATAGTTGTTATTAGTTTGGCGATATCTCGGCCGATTGGTTTTTGAAATAACAGCAAGTTCACTGGTCTTTATCTATTTTTGCTAATACCTGATCCTACCAACCTGCACGATCCATCCATCCATCCATCCGTCCGTCCGTCCGTCCGCCCACCCACCCACCCTCCATGCCCGCTGTCCACTTAGGATTTTTCTACTACTAAAGTTTATAAATGAAACCCATTAAGAACGATATTGGTGATAGGCCACCGATTGCCTGGCTGAAACGCAGGCTGCAGTCACATAGAACTACACGGTACACGTAGACGCCTGTTACATGTAACAAAGGCTTCACGGTTGCGAAGCCTTTGTTAACAGGCGTGTACGTGTAGCGTGTAGTCATTGCAGCCTTATGAACACCCATTTAAACCCTTCAGTCTATACTGAGTTTTGTCAATTCATTGTGAAAGAGAAATCAGTGACCTCAATAGCGTTCATTTTGCACCACGACTCCGAGGCCCTTTTCATTTCACTCACACAGCGTCAACATCGACCATTACGATTCCTTAGGGATGCACAATAGCCTATTCAAAGTTGCCTGGGTCTTTGATTCGTGGAGTTACCACTTGGTGTAGCTCTGCTGTATAAAGCACACGTGTCGGCGAGACGAGGTAATTCGTTACAATCAATGTCGGAGTTGTGACACTTGTTCCTGTAGTGCATTTTCAGGCTTTTTGGATTATCACTAGCTTGTTTTTGGGCATCATCAGCCAGCTTGGAGCGGAGCAGTTTATGATTTAAGGTAGGGCTCATTTTTGCCTGTGTTTATTCCAGGTTATAATATTCAAAGTGAAATTAAAAGTTAATCAAAGTGAAATTATTATTATTATAAATTAAAAGTTACGTTAAAAGTTGGCGTATTTTCGACAAACTGTCATATTTTTGGCAAATTTTCGTAAGTAGTAAGATTGAACCCGTGTCTATGCACCCGGTTTAAAAAAAATGTTAGAAAACGACTTATTTGTTGTACATGTATTAGGAGTCATGGTGTAAGTGATACTGTATTTTCTGAAAGCGTTCTAATCCTTGAAAATGTATTTCGCCCAAAATACTGACGTCAACAAAAAGCATATATCCATCTCACTCGACTGTTAGGTTCTTGAAATGAGCTCTCGAATTCTTTAAATCTTATGAATATTGACCAAAATTTCCTCCAATACACCACCCACGCTTCAGTATTAAAAAAAATATGGGTTTAAATTGTCTGTTAGACCTTTGTGCAGTTTGGGCCCAAATGCTGATCTACTGTGCTTTTTACTTGCAGTCTCTGTCGGTGACTTCGCAGTTCGCCCAATCCCATTTTTCGCCCAATTTCCCCCCGTTTCGCCCTCTGCTATCTTACCATCCACCCATTTTACCCTTTACCATTTTGCCCCATTGCCGCCTCGCCCAGTCATTTTTTCGCCCACTTACCATTTCGCCCTTTTGCTAATTCACCTTTTGCCGATTCGCCCAAATGCCATCTCGTTCCTTTACCATTTCGCCATTTGTTCAGGCTTGCCAGGGCATGATGTGACAATGAAAAAGTTGTGGCTCAACCTGAGTTCAAGATAATCTTCGTTTGGTGCATACGGCCCAATAGCTTTGTGCCCATGGCCCCCTTGACCAGCTACAACTTACCGTGCCAGCCAGCGGCCATCTATTGGTATTAAAGGAGCACGGTATTAGATCTCAAATGCGTTATTTGACTGCCGACGTAGAGGGAGCCACCTAGCGGCAGTAAGAACTACAAAAATGCATTACAAAATGTATGTAGTTAGTTAGTCGGGTCAATTCGCCGACAACGTAGTTAGTCCCTGGGTTGGAGAGTGGCGCGGTGGCGCCGGCTGTCGAGAAAAAGTGGCAATACCGTGCTCCTTTAAGCTTTTGATGTCGTAATGGTGAGAACTGTAAGACCGCCGTCCACAGAAAAACAATCAACTCGAGTGGAGACTCAGAGTCTCACTTTAGGGACAAAATGGTTCGAAACATTTTTGACTCAAAATGAAACAGAAAATATTTCGGCGCGAGACAATGACATCTCGGCCTAAAATATTTTCTCATCGAGACTGTCAGTATCTCAACCCGAAATATTTTCTCTCGGAACGAGGTGTCATTGTCTCGGGCCGAAATATTTTCTGTTTCATTTTGAGTCAAAAAGTATTTCGAACCATTTTGTCCCTAAAGTGAGACTTGGAGTCTCCACTCGAGTTGATTTTTTTCTGTGTCTTTGTTGGAAATGTCTATAGAATGTCTTACCCGGCCACCATGCACGGCAACATTCGAAAACTCAAGTCATTGGTAAGCGAAGACCCTTGCCCCGGGTACCCCCGCGAAATGTTTATCGTTCTCAAACAGATCCATCAACGAGTTATCTACCTCGTTGGTCTTAACCTCGAAGGGACCTCGTAGCCGTTTCGAGGCACCACATTCTGGGTTGAGCTTATCTGGCGTGATCACGTGGTATCCTGTTCCGATAAATGATGCAAACCTGTGATAGTGTGTCAAAGAAACTGGATACCCTCTCACCTTGAATAGATCAACCATCTGTTGGTATTGGAGATCACGAACTATTGACGAGACCTTCCCTTCAGTGAAATCCGATTTTCGATCGACGAATTACTCAAAGACAGAATGTTACTGGTAACGGTAATATCGATGTACATGTACCACGTGATCTTGTATACCTATTCGAGACTTTTAGCGTGTTCGATTACCTCTATCGGCAAGGCACTAGCACTTTCTCAGACATGCGCATTGGAGGCCAATATAAGAACGCTGTCGTGTTAGACACGAGTAAAGTGTCATGGCGGATGCATTCTGTAGCCGATTTTATCAATATCACCATAAGTGTCACCACTAAGAAGCGATTACTTAATTAACCAGTTGTTCCATGTAGAATTTAAAAAAAAACTCACAAAAATTTTCTGAGATAAGAAAAAAGAAAAAGAAAAAAATGAAAAATCAAGATCGGGACCACACGGGATTCGAACCTCCGACCTTGCGGTTGTTGCCCCACCACCCTTTGCACTGCGCTAATCAACTGACTGATATACGGCTCTAAATCTGCGATCTGTGAATTAAAATCAAGTTTAGGTGACTATCCGTTACAAATAATTCGGTGTTGTAAAATGTGAGAAACGAATTTTTTACCCAAATCTTAAGTACATGTAGAAATACCATGTTCCCATCCAACCATGCATATTTGCCACAAAATTCGACATCGCCCACTACCCTTCCTCTGTACTGCGGTATCCCTTATATCAAACCAAGGCCTACTATCAGCTGAGCGCCAGGCCCATTGGCCTCTTGTTCACTTTCTGTCCAATGATGTGCAAGAAGGCTATATTTCCAACAATCCAACGCGAATTATTAAGTCTCCCAATCCCCTGGGGGCTTGTATTGCAAACAAATCTTATCCGAAAGTTTTCAATTTTGATAGTGGGTTTGTGTTGTTATTAACGATGATTTATATTATTTCTGGGTGGAATTGAGGCCGTCGCATAAATCACTAAGAATCCATCTCGTATCGTATTGTGAATGATGGTGACAAAACTGTTCCAAATCACCGTTGCTGGTTGCAGCACGGATTGAAATCAATCCGTTTTTAGTGGAGGAATCTGTCCAGTTTTCCAGTGGAAATGAATCAGTTTAACGCCAGTGACAATGGATTTTAAGAGGCTCTGTAACCTTACATATATTGAGGTGCATTATAGTCAAGACATTGATATGGCACTTTTCCATGTTGCTCATGGTTCCCACCACAATGCTGTCAAGCCAAGTGGGCAGAGTGCCATTGGCACTATTTTTAAGAAAGGCTGTTCTCTTCGCTTGACAAGACCTGGAGACAAAAATGGTGTCAGAGAAATTTTAGACCCTGGACACTGATATGAGATAAATGGGATTCTCCCGTTTGAAAAAAAAATATCCACACTATGCCACAATGGTAACTATTGACTAGAGCAATGTCGATGGGGCCCATCGCATATCTCCCCGCTTTCAACAGGAAGTAATGGTAACATGGTTATTTTTCATGTGTTTTTCATGCATTGACCCCTGGTGGAAAGAGGCCGAGTTGGATCGAAAGACATACCATAAGGTGTTGTGCACATAGTAGTGAGTACCTAAACATTCTAAAAGTGGATCGAAATTCCAAGAGTGTTGTGCACATAAAAAATGAGACATGGAAACATAATAGTACAGCCCACTTCCACAAAGTTTGTCTCGAAGTGATACGCATAACATAAACAAAAGTATAGCAAAAAAATATTTTAAATCGCATCGTGCATTTGATATCTGTCATTTTCATATCCTCCTTACTTTTCTTGAAAAAAAAACGTATAGAAGGGTTGTTGTGAAAGTATAATCTCCTGTCAGTCCGCTTATGTTGAATGTCACTCTACCTTAAGAACCAGTCATCGATGTTTTGCAAAAGAAAAAAGCGAGTCTAAAAGACGACGATACTATTGTAATGAGGGGCTTGTGTCAGTATCAGCTCAGACTCTTGTGTTTTCCTATTGGGAATCTAAAAAGGGAGAGATGATGACGGAATAGGAAATCGATTGCTGCTGATGTCTAGGAGGATTCACGAAGAGTAGGTAAAGAAATGGCCGATTGATTGTGATGGGTTGACCACGGCGTTAATTTAGAGGACCCGTGGTTTGACCGAGCAAAGTGTCAATAGCAATTTCGCCCACTCGTGAAAAAGGTCCGATGTTGATGATTGTGTGGCTTAGGCAATGATCGCTCAAATACGGTAAAGGGCAGCATAAAAAGTGTTGTTTTATGTGGAAAGGTTATAGCAGCGATGGAGTACATGTCGTGGTTGTAGGCTGGCAGAGTGGCGCAATTGAAATACATGTACTTTCTTTTACAGAGTAAAGGGAAGCTGTTGTTGTACATTTTCATATTTCTTGGATCCAGGCCCCTCTGAGAAAAGCAATAAAGACACACCCAGTTGACTGTTTTTATGGTAAGAAACAGAAAATGAGCAAAGTCCCAAGAATTACAGCTTAATTACATTGCGTAATCAAAAACAAAAAAAGTCACCAAACATGAAAAACAGGTGCAATTTTCTCAGAGAAGAAGCATGTAAATGGCACATTCAGGGAGTGGCAGCAATGTCACAAACCCATAGAACCTGGGGTTGCGAGGGAGTCTTGTCCTGTACTTCATGGACACCATGCACGTTCAGTACATTATATAAAAGTAGTTCCAGGAAGTAAAATCCACAAAGTGTCATGGCTGCCCTGTTTTGGAAAATCTGGCAGCACTCATGGAATTCACGTGCGGAGTACTCTATCTGTCGAAAATATTGCTATCAAAAGGGGTGGACTACATTTGTAAGTTGAAAAAACCTCCAACTTTATGATACTGATGTTGTTTGATCTTCAAAATGGGAGTGTAACATTTCTTGGGAAAGTGTTCCGACAACTAGTCTTTTGTTTCAGCCTATTAGCTAATTAGTGCAGTCTAAGGCGCGTCTCATTAGCTCACCTGTGAGCTTTTGTCGTGGTGCAGCGTCCGTCGTCCGTCGTCCGTAGTCCGTTAGCAGGGCACGTTTTGTAACCGCTGGAGCTATTGATCTAAAACTTGGTACATATACATGTATACCCCTAGGTCAGATGACCTATGACACCAAGTTTCGGTCCGATTCGATTCTTGGCTTGGCCTCCAGGTGGCCAAAACCAAAAACACAAAAAGCGCAATAACTCCTGAACTAATGACTGGATCATCTCCAAATTTTTATCATAGGTGTATCTATCTAGGATACATAACATATGTAACGGGTTTTTGATTTGACCTACTTTTAAAGGTCACAGAGGTCAAAGTTCTACAAAAGTAACGAACCTGCCACAGTTCTTCATTATTTCACCGAGTGACTTCATATCTTGCGTAAACGTGTATTAGATGGGTACCTTCAAAAATACCGAGTTTCGGCCCGATCAGACATCCAATATGGTCGCCAGGTGGCGTAACATGAAAATCATCCAAGTGCTATAACTCAGGAACGGCTTGACCCAGAGTGCTCAAACTTGATATATACCTCCCTCTAGATGACCTTTACATGCACGTCAAATTTCGGCCTGATTAAACTTCCCATATGGCCGCCAGGTGGCATAACCCGAAAATCATAAAATGTGCTATAACTCAGGAACGACTTGACCCAGAGCCCTGAAATGTGCTATGTGGCTCCCTCTAGATGACCTTTATGTGCATGTGAAGTTTTGGCCCGATCGGACATCCAGTATGGCCACCAGGTGGCATAACCCCAAAATCATTGAGAAGTCCTGCAACTTGGGAATGACTTGACCCAGATTGCTCACAACTGACATGTACCTCTCTCTGTCGTCACACAGTTATGTCCAAACGGGTGTGAGCACATGGTCCATGGACCATTTCATTCAATTCCTTTTGGCTGATAGACCCGCAGGTGCCTTCATTTTCGTCATATATAAGTTGTACTTTTATGGCATTTTGACATGTTTTACAACACTCCGAAAATTCACAACTACACCTACCACAATCATGCCCAACAGGAGATAGGAATGTATTCACATGACCAGTCAATCATAATTCATGTACACCGTCGGTAGTTTTCCAGGACTGACCTCTTAATGTGTAAAAGAGAGTATTAACAAAACAACACATAAATTAGCACCTTTTTCTTTTATTGAAAACGACTTTTACGAAGTTTGGACTGATTCAGTCTCATGCTCCAACCGCAAATAGCAAAACAAGCTCTACTTAGCAGCCAAATTCAATTCATATGATGCAAATTCTGTTACACGAATCGAAGTCGGCGCGCATGAGTAGAGCGACGTTTGAAAGGGCCTTGCTTGTGCGGCCGGAGCCACCCTATATTTCACAACGTACCGGTAATCAATCTTCTCCATCCTCGCACCAAGGGTCTTCACAACCGGCTCCCCTTCTCGCGCTTGGTTCAGACCCTGGCGACATCCATGCTATTTCGTTGGGGAAGCAGCGGAGCACTGGACTTCGCCGAATTCAGCCAATCACAGCGAAGCTTCTATCCAGTCTTGGTCATTCCCAAAATGGCGGCTGTGAAAACTTCTCGATTCGCTGACAAACTCGCTGAATTTTGAATTGTTAGTGAATTTACTTCGCGTCAAAATGATTCTCACGGATTATCTAGGAAACAAGTACGTACACGAAGGTATGATCCAGTTCATGTGTTTGGGTCAGCTATCATTCGACAGCGTACATAAATTATGGGATGCGGTGCAGTGCTACGAGACTGGTATCCGGTAACTCGTTACACCAGATCCATGTGCAGGCGTTGTAGCACTAGGCGCGATATTCGGTTATTACATTACAAGTGGCATTTCCCCACTGCATTGCATGGTTTATCTGTGAATTACCAACTGGCGAGTACACATGAGGGAATGTCCCTCTACTCCACCGAAAGGGGTGGATGTTCTCAGGGCATTGAGGGAGGGTACGACCGTAAATGACCTGAGATTCTCATCAGGATGAATCTTCTCAGGCCCTGACCCATATGTCAATATCCCAAATCAATTCATCAATTCACCGTTCAGAGGTAAACGCGAAGTTACGCCGTTGCAAATAAACCATTGTGCGGTCAGTAGTCCGGGGCTACTTCATGCATAATCATGACGAAGGTGTTCCCATTGAAGATAATGAAATGACCGGAGAAAAGTCATTCTACGGTATACATGTATCTACATGTACGTATTTGATACAATTTTGGCAAGCTAGCCGCTCTTCATCGAAAATGAAAAAAAATGTTATCAGTCCCCAAAGGATGAACCACAAAATTTATATAAAAAATAAAAAATAAAAAAAAAACGTTGATGTGCACCATGAAATGCCAAAAACATAATTTTTTTTAGCTCGATGGCACAGGAACGATGAGAGAATACCACCAACATTGTAGGTACTCTCATTTCCACATTAAAGCTGAACTGCACGAACAAAAAGCGCCCATGCGACGAGCAAGAGAATTGCAAACGCCCTGCAAACACCTCAAACGAAGGCTCAGAACATGATAGACCCCACGAGGCCAGGAGTGCGCCACTTTATTTGCCTTCGGGCAACAGAGCGCGATATTTCAAAAATTCTAAATTTTACATAGTGAATGGAGGAGTCCCCCTTTAAGGCCGATATATGAAACGGCGAGTTAGCTCATTAATAAAACGAAGGAGATGTCAGATAGATTTTTTTTGAGCTTTGATTAAAGAGATTGCCTCGCCTTGAGAATGTAACACTTTTTAGCTCACCTGGTGAGCTTTCACGGTTGTGCAGCGTCCGTCGTCGCCCTTTGTCGTCATCGTCGTCCGTTAGCAGGGCAAATATCGCAACCGCTGGGGCTAATAGAGAGCTTGAGAACCGGCTACTTATCCTTAAACCGAAAC